>VMBQ01000910.1:170072-215083 GCA_007657795.1 Dreissena rostriformis | reverse complement strand
AAAAAGAATACAGTAAATGTATAGTTTTGTGTTGTGGAATTGTCAGTGTTGAGTCTTCCGACCACCTTTACTCTGATGCTAATAACTAATTAGTATTTTTATAAAGAGGAAATTATATTTATGAATCTACATTTATTGGTACTAAATTGCAATATTATTCAGGTGTTTTAATGTTTGTTTCGGATTTATTTATCAATTTATTGACTTAACAAAAGCCCTTTATATATGTTATACGTTGCTGTAACCAGTGCTTTTTGCCAACCAGTCAGCGCGCATGCGCGGAAAATCCCGAATGTAAACAATAACATTCAACTGGTCTATTGCACAGGCCGCGTAATCAAGTAAGCATCGTCAGATTTAGGTCACTTGAAAAGCCATCCATTGCGTGTCAGACTGTCGAAGTTTTGCTATACTAGCGTGTATTTTTAAAAGAAGAAAGTCTGTCTCAAAATTAAGCGAAACGTTTAATCGATTTACATCCTTAGCATGTTAAAAAGTTTGTTGCGCTTTGCTCTTGCGAACATTGTTTACATGCATGTGTTTTAACAGAATAATTATGCACACTATCAAAATACAAATAGACTAGACTGACAAACTAGGTAATACACACTTCAATCATGAAACAACACTATTAAATGGATCCATGCGTTTATTCATATCGTAACAATTAACAGTGAAGCAAAAACCAAAGTTTCAATCATTTCTCAATAACAATCAGACCGTTTCGATTAAAACCTAAACCATATACATATCAAATTTATAGAAAATATGTTTAACATGATATTTGACGAAGCATATAGCAAACTCTGACAAGTCATACCACTGTTTGTTTGATGTTTCGCTTAACACCTGCACCTACTACTCATGATTGAAATTAACAACGCATTAATTACGTATGTGTTCGAAACCCAACTTTTAACAACATCACAATATGATATTGATGCATGTGACACAATTACATTTACTATAAATACGTCCATTATGCACCGCCCAAAGCGCACATGTATAGGTAAATATCATCAATCAAATGCTCTTCATCGCATACGTTTTCATAATTTGTTTTTACAAGCAATATAACTGTGCCACTAACAGTTAGATTAATGTATGAAACAATCACATTATATTAAGCAAACCATTAGGCCATAAACAGCCCATATCAAACCTGTACTGTGAATCATAAAATAAGAGTAATGCAAAAATAACCCAGTGCGAAAGGAAATGCACGCTTTCAATAATACACACACGCATAAAAGAGAAGCGGACAACTACAACGAGCAAGGCCTGGTATAGGGGAGATAACCCTGGGTTAGGATAAGGGTACGGGGTCTGGTTAGGGTTAAGGCTAATCCTAACCCTAACCCGACCCCTAACCCCCCATGCGCATTACAATACCAGGCCACGCTCGTTGTAGCTGTCCGCTTCCCCACATAAATGAGTAATAAGAACTAACATTTGTCGTACCCACGACAAGATAATATGCCACCATCTTGAATAGACATGAATCACGGATATTTAATATAACATACAATAGTTGCGTACACATTATAACTTAAAATATTATATCGGTTATTATATGTATAATAAAATAATGAATCAGTATGCAAAATGCATTCATTCACAAGTTCACTATATGCCAATAAACAAAGAAATTCAATTCATGATGAACATAAAGGTTATATAAGAGTTAATAAATAAAAACATTTATGCATACCATTTTTAAAACATAAACCAAAAACATGCTTTTACAACAAACAGCACATCAACTAACCATTGCAATTTTATCAAAAATACAAAGTTAATAAAGAAATATAACCATACAAAACATTTCAACAAAACACGAAACTCTATAACAAATATTTTTGCACATCTGTGCCACTACAAAATTAAATGACGCAAAATAAATTATATGGTACCTTAACACTACAATAAAGTGTTCAAAGCTATCAGGTCATATATCCTTGGTCTATAAAGAAACATACTATTGTTCGCTTGGACGATATTAAGTATTCTTGGTACAAATTTTAAACACTCACCACTTACCATACAAATTAATTTAATAAGAAAACCTTCTCAATCTTCAAATGTATGAACACTATTTAATGGAATATACATTGTACATGCATACGATGGCCAGTAATCACAGTGGAATAGGGCAAGGTTTAAGGTATAGACAAACGTTACTCCTTAAACATAGATAAAACATACAACATACATTATAACAATCATATTATACTAGCAATTCAAAACTGGATTGAGGAGCATAAAAACACACACATATATTAACAACACAGAAGAAAGCAATGGTATTATGACAAGCAATGTGCAGACTTTAACCAACAGACACCTCACGTACAAGGGCTAAGATTGGATTGGACAGAAGGTAAAAAGTTGTGAAGCTATTTCAACACAAATTGCTTCTGTCATGTAACTAGGGAGTTCAGTATATGATTGTGATTTTAACTCCATATCCGCATCCAAACTACCATGGTGCGACATAGTGATCTACATACAGAAAACCACATAGGAAGATTGGATTAATCATAGTGTACCATCACTCTGCAGCATGTGTATGCATTTTACAAATAATAAATCGGAAAACAAAATAAACATAGGACAGCAAAAATTACTTAGAGTGTTTTATTCAAATTAAACATTTAACATGTATCTGCATTTAATTCAAAATTAAAGTCAAAACACAAAAATAAAATAAAAAAAGATATACTCAAATGTTCATATCACAATATTTTAACAACAACACAACATTTGTTCGATATGAAATCCGTGTAAGTCATACACAAGCCATGTTAATTTAGTACCGCCTCCGGTTCCCTATTTTTCTGGTCAAGGTTGTGTAAGCCAACACCCAGGCCTTTGATCCATGTTTGTACAAGATGTCCTTCGGGAAGTCTACCAATGTTGTAGGTTCTAGAGCCAAAGCAGGCTCACTCTGCTCAACATACTCCCGCAAGCCATCAATAAATCTGCAATAAAAAGATGTAAATCCATTTACAATACACGTACCCGTTTTTATCCACAGGTTAAAATGTCTCTCCCTTTTTGTAAAAGTCTTTACTTTAATTGATCAAAACTCCAAAACAGTACCACATGCTATTTGAATAAATATATTATTTTGTTTGTAAAATATTTCAAACCACCACCGTCTGCGTGTTAGAACATTTTGTGGATTAACAATACCTGCAAATGACTGCAAACATGCTGAAATATCAAACATGTGTATACAGTTGTACCATAAAGATGAAATCATTGAATTCTGAATAACCACAATAAGGTGTAATAAGAGATGTTTTAACATTCGTACAAGATGTATGCCCTCCGACTTGAAGCCAAGTCGTAACTATGAGAATTTTTAATAGTGCATGCCCCTGTGGCCTTGCCTTTTGACATGTTGACCTCAAAGTCAAAAGGCGTCTTTCCTCCAAAATAATCATCATACCGATTTGTAAAATGGTATGTCATACCAGTCTCAAAATATCATACAGAACTCAAAGATAAGGCTTCTTCCTTTACTGCCATCATATCAATTTAGTGATTGTAGACCAATGTGTGGACCGATCATCCAACTAAATCCCAAGCGTCGGACTGACAAGTGCAAATTAATAAATATATTTTAATGAAATCAAGCACACAAACAAGCTTTATTTTCTGAGTGTGTGTGATTCGGTACGTACACATATCTGCTGGTGTCAATAAAGTCCTCGTCTTCCACGTTTTGGCGGATAGAAACGCTGAGTTGCAGGAATTCATGCATGACTTCCAAGATGCTCGCAAGTTTATCAACACTAAGGTTGTTCATGTAGTCTAAGAAGCCGACTTCCAATTCAGCGTCCATATCTTCGTACATGTCATGTTGTAGAGTTTCAAAAACCTCCTAAAAGTAATTGCTCACAATAGATTTCATCAAATGCAGAGAAAAAATCAAACGTGGTTTCAGTATTACAATCAAAGTGATCGAGACTATGAAACTCGTTTGCAGTTTTTATATTATTTATTTACTAAAACGTTGAATCAACATGTGGATTCACATATACACCTGATATAATTGAAATATAAAGAGATTACAATTATTTCAAGCAAACAAAGTATGCAAATATAGTATGTGTTATCTTACGTGTTGGAAAGTTTACACGGTACCATTGTCATTTAAACTACTAGCAATAGCTTTATTCGTGTATTAACTCACCTCTGTGCTCTGTCGATAGTCTATCAGCAATTTGGATTTTTGGAATGACAACAGAAGCCACAACGCCCTTGCATGCTGCAGCTCACAGCATTGACGTGCCTTTAAAGTAGACAATGAGAGCAACACTTTAGTCATTGCCATATCTGAATATTTCATAACCAAGAGCAACAACAATACAAGAGGACCATGATGGTCCTAGAGTCGCTCACCTATTTCACACGGCACCTGGTAACAAATTTATATATATAACTCCTTCATAAATTGTCCAATCGAAATGAAAATTGAGTGGACACAAGTAGGGCATTGATAGGTCATCCTGTAGTAATTGTGTGAAAATCCTCTAAGTGGTTTCCGAGGAGTTGTGATAACAAGATTTTCTCCCTATATCTGCTATATAGTTAAAAGTAACAAAGGGCCATAACTCCTTCAAAAATTGTCCGATCAAAATGACAATCAGGTGGACACATCTAGGGTACCCATAGATCATCCTATTTGTGAAAGGAAATATCGACGATACAGCGATATATCGATTTATGGGTGTTTGGTGCTATGACTCGCTTAAAATAAGTTATAAAAATACATTACACTCTTGGCTTTTATGTTTAAATACCTTAATATAACTGCATTATTCTTAATTTGTTAGATTTAATGTACATGTACAGCGTTAATTAAATAGTGTTATAAAAATAATGAAATTGTGTAATGATAAAGTGGAATCTATTAAAAAACAAGACCAATACTTAAGAATGATCAAATGGGAAAAGGTAACCTAGCACTGGCAGTAAATATGGGGCTCATTTACAGGTCAGATTTGGAATCTCTGCTGTAAAATGAGATTTTAAATGAATTAAAGGGAGGCAAATCTGTAATAAAAAGAACATGCATAAACCGTAGTTGTTTCCCTTGTTTGAACCATGCTAAATCCTTACAAGTTTGGAAAGAATTGGATGAAAAATTTGGACTTTATTGCATAAACACCATTTTCTCAATTCAAGGGGAGGTAATTCTGTACTTCATGGACCAATAATGCTCATTTTTTGTAGGGTTCGTGTCCTCATTGATATAAAGACACTGTGCAAATTTGGAAAGGATCGGACAAAAAATGTGGAAGATTTTTGAAAGTTTTCACAAAATAGGCAAAAACGAATAAACATGCAAAGTTCAACGAGCTCCTGCGGCCATGTTTTTTGACGAATCAAATTTCTTTGAACAACTTTTTCAGGGGAGCCTTCAAAGGTCATCCCTGTGAAATTTTTTGAAAATCTGATGAGCGGTTTCTGACAAGAAGATTTTTTAAGGTTTTTACCATATATGGTCATGGCGGCCATCTTGGTTATGTGATCAAATTTTTTTTAACAATTCTTTTGTCCCATGACCTAGGGATGCTCAACATGAAATTTAGTTGAAATTGGCTCAATGGTTTAGTAGAAGAAGATGTTTACAAATTGTTTACAGACGGACGGACGGACGGACGCCGGACGCTGAGTGATCACAATAGCTCACCCCGAGCTATCGCTCAGGTGAGCTAAAAACAACACTACATTATTACACATACCTACATTTTGAAAATATATCTACTACTAACATGCCAATTGGGCATGACTATTAATAGTAACACATATAAGATGAAGGCATATTTTTACTCTGAAATAAAATATGTTGAAATGGTACCTTTTGACTTAACATGGCATTTTCAATCTGCAAGGTTTCAACCATAAATGTGGTTAGTTGTGCTGTGGGATGTCCGCCGGTTGTTTTCAGAAAGCTAATCGCAATATCCAGGTTATCGAGGGATCTGCACACATCAGGCAGTCGTCGCAATTCTTCGCAAATCTGAGTTCGCACTGCTCCATTCAAATGACTCTACAATTGACAATACAGAAGATTTAGTTCAACAGTTTAACAAATAACATTAAAAAACACATTAAGAATACCGCCTCCNCCCCCCCCCCGACGATGCATGTAGTAATGTGGAAACAGGTTACAATAAAAAAAAAACTAGTCATTGGGCGTGGCCAGTTTTAACCACAGGGGACATTTTTACGAGTTTGTGGAGAACCACAATACAATATTACACATAAAAATTAAACCTTAACGTCTTGTGCTTTCATTGATTTTTTTTTTTCAGTTTTTTTGCAAAACAAATCTATATAGTTAACCCTGTGGGTGTGGCCAGTTATGATCAAAGGGTTATGATTTGATGAAACTTAGTAGATGGCCAATAGACAATGTAACATACCAAATGTAACATGTCTGAATGTTGTAGTAACTGAGATGTATGTATGTGCTGACAAAGTCTTTACCAACAATAATTATGCTACAATTAAGTCAAAAACGGGACATAACTTGTGTACTTTCATATGATATGGAACAAGGCTTACGTTTGAATGTGTACGTTACAAAGTGAAGCAGAACGCGTGAGGACCATTTATGTCTACGGACAGACCGATAGATGGATGGGCAGAAAGACAGATTGACAGACATACGTCCATTTATATTGCAGTANATATTTCAGTATATCCCCCTTTGCTTTGTAACGGGGGGGGGGGGGAGATAACTAATAAGTAACAAAATACAAAAGTTCCATATTACCTGCGGAATTCTCTCTGCAAGCTTCATAAACACTGTCTGATTCGTAACCTCAGTCCTGTAGATCATCTGATCGATCTGAAAGGTGTCAACTACTTGTAAAGATATATGCTACAACGTGTAATTGTGTTCATAACACCTCAAACTGTAACTGTCACTATTTTTGCAGCCACCTCGGCTTTCATAATAATATTGCTAAAACAGTGAAGTAGAATTCACATACCGACAATAAATAAAATTATTACAAAAATAAATCAGCATCTCTGAATTCTGACTGCACTGTCAATTGAATAATTGTCATGTCTTATATTATTATTCCCCAAAAGATGGTGTAGATATTTTAATGTAACCAACATCATTTCTGCATTTAATCATAAGAATGCATGTTATGCTTAAACGTTTAAATGATTGTTGATTTTAAACATTTGAATTATAATAATGCTTTAAGAGAACACACTGTACTGTCTGTTGGAACGTCTATATCTAAATATATTTTATTAAAATTAATTACATGATGTAGATCTTCCTTACGCTCAAATAAAAATTAAAAATGAGGGATTATGCAGTAGAACATATAAGACATTTACCTCCAGAAAACGGCCAAATTCTATCATTGACTTGGAGTAGAGAAGCCTGTCCATAAGCTGTCTCTCCATGCTAGCAAAGTCGTACTCAATCTTGGTCCCAACGCCCATCTCAAAGGAGTAATGACAGTTGGCCAACACCAGTGGCATAAGGTCATGTTCATGGTCGTAGCTGATCAGATGGGCTGATGTTACGGCCATCGGTCTGATGGAAGTAGGTTTGATGACTTTCCTGTTTGAATAAATCAGAAATTAATTGTGTGATTATTAATTAAGACGGCTTACTTATGTAGAATGAATTCATAAAAAGAACGAATCCCCAAACAAACACAATCATGCATAATTATATGAATGTACAAGAGATCCATGACGGCCCCTACGTCGCTCACCTGAGAAAAAGTTATAACAAGTTTTATTTGGTGATTTAAATTTGAATCGACACAACACAATTCAACTCGGAAGACGACTATAATTTACTATAATTTTTTAAATAAATGATAACGTAGTTTGCAAAAATAGGGTGATCAATGTGATCATATATCTATATCTAATATTATAGAGTGCTAAAACAATGTCAATGATCTAGTGACATAGTTTGTAACTTCAAATAACCCGATTGCAAACATATTCGAAATACGACTTAATGACAAATTTTATGATGAAAGGGGCATAAATATATTTCTCATACACTTTTAAAAGTTTGAAATACAGTGTATATCCATAAAACATATTCATAAAGGTCTATAAATCAACCAGAATTTCAACACAACAGAACAGATATATTATTTTCGACTTGAGCATATACAGCTCGTCAAATTGAGTGGAGCGATTCTCAAACTCGTCCGATATATCATCAGAAGACATATTCTGGGCAAGTTATATTTTGATTGTGAAAATCGTGTAAAAGACTTACACGATGTTCATAGTCATATTTGAATAACTACCGAAAACGTGGTTCCTCATAGAGGAACCATGTTGGAACTTGGTCGAGCTATAATAAGGACAATTGTTCAGAGCAAGTTTCAAGCAGATTTAAAATGATTTCAAATCTCTTGTTCGTTAGTTTTCTCTTCCATTTGACCAACTGATCATCGTTTAAGATACCACATTTGAACATGGCTGAGAAATCTTTGGGAAGAATGTTCAGACCAAGTCAGTGGAGCGGAACGATTTTCGAAATTAGTAAATATAGTATTGAGGCAATGTTTTAACCAAGTGTCATTAAATTGGGCAAACATGATACTTTCATAGAGCTCAAAAGATTGTTATCGAGTTTCACCAAGTGACCAAGTTTTTAAGCCAACATGCCCCAGTTTGGAACCTCGCTGCCATATCGTTGGGCCATATAGTCCAACAATAATGCATCATGATTGGTCTATACATTAGGCTCTTTAGAGTGTTAACAAGGTAAATGTTGACAACGGAAATCAGGTCAGCTGAACAAATGCACTTGCAATACCTTCCGGATTCCCTTATGTAGCTATCTAAGAATCCGTTCTGGTTTCGGAAGAGAAAATCCAGCATGGCATAAGAACACAGCCCAGGACCACTGGTTGACGGAAGGAAAACTGCCAGTGGTGTGTCATCAATTATGCTCTGGTTGCACAACTCCTTCGGAACATACATACGTCCAAACTCGGTAGGGCAACCTGAAATATTTTACATGAATAAAAAACACTTAACATGTTTCATTTATTTTCGAAAACAGATATGATAACAGACATTCTGAAATTACCATTATTTAGAACTACTATGCCATTAATGCTAAAGATAGGACACACTATGCAAATATCGATAAATCATGAACTTAATATTTAACTCTTTTTCCAAATGACGCATGTATGTCAATTAAGGGGCTTCAAAATCGATTCAACCTTAACTATAAATGTGTCACAGGCATTGAACACCCCACAACACACGTGTTGAAACTAACAAATCAACGAACTATTCGACAGTGGACAAACAGACAAGGAGCTATATTTCCGCTGGTCGCAGTCAAAAGTCCTTTTTTCATGATCATCTACCAAGGTCATTCAACTGTGCAAGCTTGAGCGAGATTCAAACAATCGTTAAAGAGCAATTAAAGACACACTATTCTAATGATATAATTATATTCTAAAGTGGTAAAACAGACAAAGTGCAATTATTCTGCCAAAACTCGTCACAGCCAAATTTTTGTCTCTTCGATCATTTCTATATTAAGGTCATTCAACTGAGAAAGATTGAGCAAGAACCATCCAGTAGTTAAAGAGGAGTTAAAAACACAAGCGCCCCGCCGTACGGACTTTCGGACATGTGCAAGTCTTAATGCCTCCAAGTCGTGGGGCTTTCAATCCTGAGCATTAAAACCGTTGTTTCGTGTCAAATGAAAGGCATGAGAAAATCCATTTATATGATTGGTCTTGACAGAAAACAAGTTCTTGTTAGAAAACTGGAAACATAAAACTAAATACTAAATACCATATTGTTCCATAGTCTTCCTTGTGATATCCCATGCACACGCGAAATCATTTATCCATCGTTCAGTTTCATGACCAACTGAGTGTTCTGCAAATTGGATTAAACATATAATAAAATATTATTAATTAAGTCATCATGTAGTTTTAAACTTTTTTAAAACTGTTATTGAAATGATTTAAAACTCATAATAACTTTATTAATTAAATTTAATGACTTTATAAATTATAATCAGCAGTCCATGCATTATTTTTTTTGAGGAAACATATTATATAAGCGGTACTAAAAAACTTGAGGGGACAATTTTGCAAATTTATTTTCTCATATATTATTCACTTACTCATGAAGAACAATTACGGCATTAAACTAAAAATATAATTACTCTTTTACCATGTGTTTATTTAATGAGCCAATTGGCTTAAGCAGTTATAACAAGAGCACCGCCTAGCGGGTGCAGACCGCTNGATCTTTAAAAAATAAGTAGCAAATGGAAAAACAAAAATTTGGGGGGGGGGATTCTGGGTGAGGCGTGGGGAATGGTTTGGGTTGATTCTATTGTGGTATGTCAGGTAAGTGTTTGTTTTGTCAAAGTATGAATCAAATCTGATCATAATAAAAGAAGTTAAAACAATTTTAGCAAAAATTAATACTTTGACCTTGACAGTCAAGGTAATCCTAAGGTCAAGGTCAAATTCAAGGTACAGTACCATCATAATAGTAAGAAAGTATTTGAAGTTTGAAAGCAATAGCCTTAATACTTAAGAAGTAAAGTGGATCTTAACACACAATTTTACCAAATATTCATAGTTACTAAGTAAAAAAAATGGCAATAATTCTGTGAAAATGCCAGTCAGAGTTACATAACTTTGCCTGCACAGTCCCCTCATGATAGTTAGCAAGTGTTCCAAGTCTGAAAGCAATAGCTATGATACTTTAGGAGTAAAATTGACCAAAACACAAAACTAAACCAAATTTTCAATTTTCTTAGTATAAAAGGGGCCATAATTCTGTCAAAATGCCAGTCAGAGCTACATAACTTTGCCTGCACAGTCCTCTTATGATAGTTTGTAAGTGTTGCAAGTATGAAAGCAATAGCTTTGATTCCTTAGGAATTAAGTGGACCTAAACACAAAACTTAACCAAATTTTCATTTTCTAAGTATAAAACGGGCCATAATTCTGTCAAAATGCCATTTAGAGTTACATTAATTTGCCTTCACAGTCCCCTTATGATAGTTAGTGAGTGTTGCAAGTATGAAAGCAATAGCTTTGATACTTTAGGAATAAAGTGGACCTAAACGCAAAACTTAACCAAATTTTCAATTTTCAAAGTATAAAAAGGGACATCATTCTGTCAAAATGCCAGCCAGACTTATCTAACTTTGCCTGCCCAGTCCCCTCATGATAGTTAGTAAGTAAACCAAGTTTGAATGCAATAGCTTTTATACTTTATGAGAAAAGTGGACCTAAACACAAAACTTTACCAGACGCAGACGCCGACACAAAGGTGATGACAATAGCTAATATTTAAAAAAAACAGATGGGCTAAAAATGCACTAACCTTTCTTTAAATCTTTCACTTTAATTGCATTTGCTTCAGTTTTGTCCAGTTTCTTTTGGTATTTCTGGAGTAGAGCTCGTTGAAGACGGAGAATATTTGGTATATATCTTAGGGCCTGAAGCAGGTAGTCCTACGAAGAAATTGTATATTTGTGATAGCTTTAGCTTGGTTGGTTGCTCATTTTATGTTATAGTACATTCGCACAATTTGCTGTTTTTTGTTAATATTGTATAAGAATGTACAAACAGTAAGCAAAATATAAAACTCTAAGTGTTTTTTAAATGATAATTTTACAAAATGTCATGACATTTTTTAAAAAGTATCATGTGCATGAATATATGACATTCTCTGATGAACCTTTTCAATAGAAAAGAATATTAAGTGTTAGGTTCGAGTTAGCATTTTAATAAACGCATTTAGAATTTTTGATGTTTTACAAAACCGGTCATATTTGCAAAGCAAAATGCACATACGGACGTAAGGACCGACAGGCCTTACGCTTTATTGCTCCCGAATCAGTCGGTGCCAGGGAAATATAAACGCATACACATGGCCACGTCATGAAACCAGGTTTTCATCGTTTAAGTAATTAATTATATTTAAATTATGTGTTATCCCAAGCTTGGTGTGCATATTAGCCACACACATAATATAAGCGAAATACCTCCATCCATCCAAACTCCAGCTATTAAGCGGAAAATAGTTTTTTCTATTATACAAAACAGTGAAACTGACCTTGATCCAACTTGCCCCAAATGCAACCTCAAGCTATGTCTGCATTTAAGCTATCAACAAACATAATTTAAACAAGGGACAAAATTGTCACAAAACCAGGTTTTCAATAAAAAAAAGTCTGATAAAGGGAGACAACTGCAACTCAAATTGTGAATTGCTACTGATTGTTCATCACAATAACCCCCCTTGTTTCAAAATCAATCTCTTTCTGACCCGGCATGACCCATATTCAAACTTGACCTAGATATTGTCTAGATACAACTTCTGACCAAGTTTCGTAAAGATCGGATGAAAACTAATTTATGGCCATTTTTGACCTTTGAACTCAAGCTGTGACCTTGTCCTTGAAGATATCGACGTAATTATTTCGCGCGACACACCGTCTAATGATGGTGAACAAATGTGCCAAATGATTTTAAAATATGACAATAAATGACATAGTTATGGCCCGGACAAGCTCATTTAAGGCCATTTTTGACCTTTGAACTCAAAGTGTGACCTTGACCTTGGAGATATCGACGTAATTATTTTGCGCGACACACCGTCCAATGATGGTGAACAAATGTGCCAAATGATTTTAAAATCTGACAATGAGCGACATAGTTATGGCCCGGACAAGCTTGTTCCGCCAGCCAGCCAGCCAGCCCGCCAGCCCGCCCGCATTCGCCAATCTAATAACCAGTTTTTTCCTTCGGAAAACCTGGTTAAAAATATCCGCATTCAAACTCAAGCTATTGAGCTGTTTTTAGTAACATTGACCTAAACCTAATGGGTCAAGTTATTAACCAGACACCACCTGTGTGATGCTTTCTACTTTCAGAATTATTGACTTTGACCTAGATACGACTCGCCCAAAAAGCAATCGCAAGCTAGGACTTTATGTCAGCTGACTATACACATAATTTCAGTGCAATATTGTTATTCAAACTTTAAGTTTTGGAGCGAAAACTGTGTTTTTATTTTTAGAAACAGTGACCTTGACCTTCTAACCCGACGTGCCCGAAATACAATTCAAAGCTAGATAGCCATGCAAGCTTGCTTTATCGAAAGTTTCATTGAGCCTTAAGTAATTAACCGAAAACCACCAATTTGATGCCGCCAGATCTCCAGCTCACCATACCCCAATTTAATTACGAGGATTGTTTACACTTTAAAAAAAAATCTGCTTAACAATTAATAGGAAATGCACACTGGCTTATATAAAACTTTTACTATGAAACCTCATTCATTGTCTCGTTGTAAATTCCCACAAATTTCCCACATACTCATCACAGCATAATTTAAATATGCCATGACGTTGGGCTATAGTTTTTATTTAACGCCATGCCTGTGCCTAAATATTATTAAATGATCCGAGAAATAATTTTAGTTAATGATCATTGGACGCTTATTATAATATGTGTCGTGTTCTGAGAAAACTGGGCAAAATGTTTGTGCTGAAATTGTCATCCCAGATTAGCCTGTGCAGTCCGCACAGGCTCATCAGGGACGATAATTTCCGCTTTTATGGAATTTTTCGTTTACATTATGTCTCTTCTTAGCGAATATCCATTTTAGGCGGAAAGTGTCGTCCCTGATTAGCCTGTGCGGACTGCACAGGCTAATCTGGGATGACACTTTACGCCACATATATACATATAACAAATAAATCTGATGAGCGCTAGATTTACCAATATAGTCTGCACATACAACTGGTTTGTAATTTAAGCTATCGAATGTGTGTTCAGGAAGAATATGCATATTATAGGCATGAATCAGAGTAGACTAAATTTTGCTGCTTCGAATGGCGACATCACTTTCCTCTGCTGATGCTATGCCCTCAAATCAATATTATATTTAGATGAACTTT
This sequence comes from Dreissena rostriformis, assembly GCA_007657795.1. Taxonomy (NCBI): domain Eukaryota; kingdom Metazoa; phylum Mollusca; class Bivalvia; order Myida; family Dreissenidae; genus Dreissena; species Dreissena rostriformis. The sequence continues at coordinate 201,108 of VMBQ01000910.1, read as the reverse complement.
ACCTCATTCATGAAACGCTGAAGGACAAGAAGTGGCTTGGTCTTGGTCCCATCTTGACCTTTGGACTCGAGGTCCTGGCACATGTGCTCAATAGTGATTGGTGTTCGGAATCTCCACATCCTTGGAATGTTCAACAGCTGGTTGGCGTCCTCTAGTTCTTGGCTACTATCGGTTTCGTATATGAGGCACATCAACGGGTCAGCTCCTATCAATCAAATTCATTAAAAAAGCGCAACATTAGGGGATCATTTAAAAATCTTGTTTACTAGAATGTATAGTCCGTCCAAACAGATACAGCGCAGGGTTTAACCTAAAATACCTTTTTATTGATTCGTCAACATAATTACATATTAAACGCTTATGGTGTTTCGTAATTTTACATAGTTATGCTCACCCAATCTTTGGTCAGTTGCAAGACGATTATTCCAGTTTCTTAGCAAAGCATCCACATTCTGAAAAAAATTAAACAGATTGTGTTGAAAACGGTTTTAAAATTGATAACTAGTCTTGACAAATAGTTCACGTCAATGTCTGTTTACAAAAACACAACAGCGTTAACGTTTACCAAAACGAAACAACATACCCCAAGAACGTCGTGTAGAATTTGGGCAGAAAACGCAGCTTCCCATGCGTTTCGATCAGCTTTCGATGACAATCTGGCTACTGAGTGCGACACCCTTGTTTCTTAATGAACACAAACATAAAACGCACTAAAAACTATTACACAAAATATAAGCACAATTTTCAACGAATACAATTATCCTTTCTTACTACAGTTTTATCTATTCCTATAGATTTGGCCACTCCTTTTTTTTAGAAATTATTACGTGTTTCTAACAAAACATAAGTTATTAATCTGTTTATAAAATACTATCACATATATGTTGTTGTTTTTTGTTCAAAACGCGCTAATTTGTTATTTTGTTTGAATAAAATATATAATTTGGGTAACAAAATGTCAACATTAGCTTAACATGTGGTGTAAATACCAACTATTTTGAAAATATTCACCTTTAAACAGTATGTTGGTGTTTGTAAGTCTATAGAGTTTTTAAATGATTTATATAAAAATTATTACATTTTTTTTTATTTTTTTTTATCAAAATGATGACTAAACATATCGATAGGAAAGATGTGAGCAAATCATGGTAGCTAGGGTGCCTTCCTAGAAGTGGCCCACTAATAATGAAATACCGATATGTAAATGGTTGTGTTGTATAGCGCTACAAATATTTAAACAAATGTCTCACTTGTGTTACTGAAGCAATTGAATAATCGTCATCGTTTTTCACTCATACTGGTACTTGATTTAACAAATACCAAATAGACTGTAAACGATGCCGGACTTGAAACAAGGAGCAAAGGGATGTCATTTTTTAACTTATACAACTATAGCATAGGGACCCACATTCGCTCAAATACGCTATGCTTCTTGATTAACAGTGGGAAATTAGGCTAGCACAATTGTATAGTCATGAATGATTAATGCGACAACTCATTGGTTTCCGTGTCAAATTTAGCAGGGTAACTCAATTAATAAAGGACGCGTTTTTACTGATCGCAGTATTTTAATGATGAGTCATCCTATCAGTTTTCGTGTCCAATTCAGAAGGATAAATTAACAAGAGTTCTGCGGTCGAGACATATGCCCCCAAAACAGGGCCTTGATTTTCACACTTATTGTGACAGTGACCTTGACCTTTGACCTAGTGACCCCAATGTCAATAGGGATCATCTACTGTCCAAGGCCAATGCACATGTGAAGTATCAAGTCAATCGGTCAATTGGTTGACGAGTAATAGATCGGAAACCATTTTCACTCTTATTGTGACAGTGACCTTGACCTAGTGACCCCAATTTCAATAGGGGTCATCTACTGTCCAAGGCCAATGCACATGTAAAGTATCTAGCCAATCGGATAATTCGTTGAAGAGTTTTTGATCGGAAACTTTTTTAACACTTACTGAGACAGTGACCTTGACCGTTTACCTAGTAACCCCCAGGCAGTTTTCTTTGCTTTATATTTCCCAAAATATGTTTGCTTTTGCAATATTAACATTTATCTGCTTAAATGATCGTTGCTCAACAATGTTTATGAAAACATTTAGCCTGCCAGTTTGCGCACGGTACATAAGGTAATGGCAACTGCATGTAGAACGTGGTTTTGACAAAGATTCAACAATTGATTGTCGCTTTTTTCAGTACTTCTTTGTTGTTTTTTTGTTAAATGTTTGGCCGCTTTTAACAGTATTGCAGTCATATCATCGATGCCAGTTAAACTTTGTTTTTTTCGACAAGCTAAGCTTGTCGATGCGCTTAATGTCACAACTACTCTATCCAGTAGCCTTGTATCACATGCATGTAAAAAAAACTTAAAAAAATAACTTAATTTCATAACAGACACACAATTAATTTAGGAGACCACGCTCTAGTTCTAATTTACAATGCCATCAATATAAGTCCACCGCTCAACCAAATGAACAAGCCCGACATGTTGATGACGTAGCACTTAGCACACCTAAAATAAACAGTTATCCTCAAATAACATGTAGTACCTTTCTTCATCATCATAATATTTATCGCTATGTGCATGAGTAGAAGGACATCGTCTCCACTTCGTCCTAGAGCTCTTTGTAAATCGTTTATGTTATTTCTGATGTGATCCAACAAAAAGCCGGGTACCTGATTATATTCCAGATCAGGCTTTATAACAGTGTTCACCTGTAAAAGATATACCAGTATATATGGACCCACAGCGAATTAAATATATGATAGGATCAAAAAAGCATTGCACGAACAACAATAAAATGTCAATATTTAAATCAAATAAATCCATCAGGATTGGCATTATGTCGAACTGCATAAATCAATCTTGTCAACCAAGAAATAATTCAAGAATACAAATTTACTGCACTGTGACAACTGGGACAGGCACTGATTTCACTACTCCTACATTAAGAAGCGAATGATTGAAATTCAACAGTCTGTGTCATCTGTTTGTAATTGAACTAAGCATAAGTTTGAAAGACAATCGTTAATACTAACCTGTTGAACAGGACCCAGATGCATGGCCATGTGGAGGAACAGTCTCGTGGCTGTACAATAGGTAGGATTCAAATCCCGTTCAGGTCTGATAACTCCACCTTGGATTGCTCGACCCAGTATGTGCCCTGTCTGTGTTGAATCACCTCTAAAATAAATATCAATCGAGATATATTTTATTCGTTGATTTGCATCCATATTTTGCTATTTTCAATTACTGCTTTAGACGACATATCATTCCCAACTTTATAATCAAAGATCTGTTGTTATTGAATTATGTAAATGTTTAAGCAAATTATCTGATGGTCTTTTCATTTCACACACATACCTTGCGTTAATAACATTTCCCGGTAACGCCTGATGGCTGGTCCCACCGATCTGCTGGCGACACTCAGGACAGTTTCCAATCGTGTAAGGCCGACCACACTGCAAATAAAATTGAGCATGAATGCAATTTTAGATCGAATGCGTTTGTAACGCAAAGTTATTTCTATGCGTAACGTCAGGAAGTGTTTGCATTTTATAAACATGCATCGCAATCGAACACGTAAGACACATTAGTACATATACTTACATCCCCTATGATATAAGGATGGCCATTCGGACAACCTGGAAAACAATTACAAAAACATGATCAGTAACGTGAAACATGTACATGTATTTTGGATAATCACCAGGACTAATCTTTCCACGATGGCTCAAATGAATAAATGATTGTGTTCGAGTGTTATGTAAAACAAGCACACCGTTATTTAATCAAAGTACTGACAGTACTGGTGTGACGATGCTTTTGAAGAGGATGGATATAAAAGCATCAATTTAAGTTTATCTACATCACCACAATTGTGTAATTTGTATTGCTTGTCATTTATCCGCATGATGACGGGCCATCCTTAATTTAAGATTTGGCATAGCTGCAGTGTACATGGACTTTTAGACAATCCACGAAAAAAATATTGTGGTACACAAATTTTGGGCACGAACAAAAATGTGGGTACGAAAATTTAGGGTACGAAAAAAAATTTGGATACGAAAATGTTGGGTACGAAGATTTTTGGCCAAAAAACAATTTGAGTACGGAAACCATTTTGGGTACGAAAAACATTTGGGTACGATTTGTTTTTATATGGAAAGATGGGGTACCTGTTAGTATACCGGGGTACCCAAAAGTATCCTTTAAAAATCAGTGTACGGAGAAGTATACTTCAAAGCACCCGGGGTACGGAGAAGTAGTACCCGTGGGAAACTTGACCCATACAGCATAAGAACCGGTACATAGATTGTAAGAGATAAAAAATTTGGGTACGAAAAAAAAAAATTGGGTACGAAAAATAATGGGTACGAAAAAAAATTGGGTACGAAAAAAAGATTTGGGTGTCTGGTTCCTGTCCCGAACCTCTCGATAAATTTGAACCAAGCTGCCTTTACGTTTATCAATGATAATCAGCGAGGTATGCCGATTGAGAAAATTTAGCTAACTCAATCGGACTGGCTCGGTCTTTTACATAGGTCGCCATTGTGAAGAATTTTTTCACGGTATGATAACTTAGACGAGCTGCTTCCCTGAAGCAGCATCGTAAAAAACACAAAACCAAGGTCAACTTAATTAATGCATTGATACTTGAAGCTTTGATAGGTTATGCGCTGTAAAATCATAAATTCAAATGCTTCTTATCTTCCATGTGAATTAATACATCTATTTAACATTTACCTAGTCATTGACACACTAAAAATATCATCGTTTAACAATTAAACAACAACACATCCGATACAAAATTAACTTACGATAGAAAACAGGATTTTGATCTCCTCGATTTGCGAGGACAGCAGCTTGGATGTCTTCCAGATCGTCCTGTGGCATGGTTGGCAACAACATGTTCTGAAATAAGAGTCAACATATCACTTATGGCATGGTTGGACAATAGTATTCTCTGAAATAATAGTGAATGTTCATGCAAATGTCAAATTAATAGCATTTTATTTAAAACCTTTTCGATTTATCTTAATGCATCGAACATATATTGAGAAGCTCGCCAGTTTCCTAAGAAGAACTGGTACTTCATACCTTTGGAAAGAGAGATCAATCAAATGTGGGATTAAATCCTGGACCTCCTGGTGGTCTCCATATCAATTGCACTGTTTCAACTTTGAAACTATTAGCATTTATGAAATGGATGTGTCAGATGCCCCTACCAAACATGTTGCAATGAAGGCACGGCCAGCTTCCAACACTAAATGATAACAGTACACCGTGTGTTTTTAAATTGCATATTAACATTCAAAAGCAAGCTTTTTTTCGCCAGTATTTGACAGCTGACCTTGGATCACAGGTTAGGCATCTATAACATTAAACCTTCCAGTATGACCCTTGAACTTTGTTGCCACTGGTTTGCACGCAAAACACGTACTCCACATAGTAAGAATTTGTTTCAAGTAAATTAATAATTGTCTGATAAATGATAAAGTTTAAGTACGAATATAATTTTTGATACGTATGTACGAACAAAGGAACTTCTAAATGTGTTATTGCCGCAGACTTTGTGGGAACAATATGATGAAAATGAATACAAATTTTACATACACACAATTTATAATTAAATCCATTCGTGTTATCAAAGTAGTTGCATACAAACTTGAATATCACAAATTTATTACCAGAATGATTGATTGACATTAAAACAAAATATGTACAATTAGTGTAACGTGTTTTACCTGTATTATGGGATTTCCATTTGTCAACATTATCAGTGGATCAAGAAGTGTCGAGTGCGTCTGAAGTTTGGACATTACAATGCAGAAATGTGCAAGTAAACACTGTATCCCTTGGTGCATTAGATCATTTTCTGGTCTCACTACTAGGAAATCTGGTTTTAGTTCATTGTAAACCAACCGTCCGGTCAGGTCCTGTAAAGAAAAACAAATACAAAATGTTATTATGTTGTTCATCAAGAGCACCGCATGGCGGGTGCCAACGCTCGGCTGTGGGTGCTTGGATTTTGTTTTTTTTACCCTTGACCTTGACCTTTTCACCACTCAAAATGTGCAGGTCGATGAGATACACATCAAATCGCCCCCCACAAAAAATTATATTTTTTGACCTTTGACCTTGAAGGATGACCTTGACCTATCACCACTCAAAATGGTGCAGCTCCATGAGATACACATGCATGCCAAATATCAAGTTGCTATCTTCAATATTGCAAAAGTTGTGGCCAATGTGCAAGTTTTCGGACGCCGCGGACGGCGGACGAGCTGGCTATGACAATACCTCGGGTTTTCTTCGAAAACAGCCGAGCTAATAAGTTAAAAACCTGTGTAACAAGCAAATTCGTTGAATTTATATCCCCCGCCAAACTAGAGCTTTGTCACAGACGTGACGTTAACCCCACATGCTGCATTGACACAGAATATATACAAAGGGCCATAACTCAGTTATTAACAGATGGTGTACAATGTCATTTGGCGTGCATCATCCTCTTATCCATATATATACTCATACCAAGTTTCAATGAAATCCGCCAAAGCACTTCCAAGATATGGCTCCGGACACAAAAGTGCCGGACGGACGGACAACGCCAAAACAATATCCCTCCGCCTTTGGCGGGGGATAACACATCTTAATGAAGTGAAAACTTGCCTGGAGTTGAAATGGAAATAAGTATATCAATAGGGAGCGTGCATGTTGTTAATGCAAGTTACTGAAGCCATTTAAGTTTTGAATGATGCTCAACTGTATACCTTGTCTTGAATCATATTGGAAGCCGCTAGATATTTCTTTAGTTTTGGCAAACCCTGAAAAATAAAACATTCATGCTTAAAAGAGATATTATGGGTTTCACTTACCGATACATATAAAAACTACTAAGTAATGAATTTAAACTGATACAGTAATGACACTTTTGAAACTAATGGTATGGAGTTTAGTTAAAATGATGTCTATTTAAAAAAAAAATAGAAAATACATCAAGCATACCTTTCCATTGTAATGTTATTTTAGCAAGTGTATTTGAATATTATTGCTTAAACTCTATCTATAATACCCTCTGGCGGGGTGCAGAAATTTGGAAAAAGGAGGGCTTGAACGGGAGAAATCGTGTATTAAGGCGATCCATGTGCCGTTCAAGCCCGGTTATTAGTTTTTCATATCCATAGACTGGTCCACGCGCAGTTACTTCCCTTAGTCACGTCACGACCAGTAATTCCCAAATAATTCCTCATTTCTTACTTTGCGCGGCTGCATTTCAAATTTGCATTAATCCACCGTTTAAACACATTTAAAAATTAAAACCTGCCTATCCGAAGGTAAAGCCTCGTCATTTCTGATGATGACCGAGTGAGGCATATGTAAAACACAACCTTGAACTGTATGACATCATATGAAATAATCTTATTATTTTGTCGATGTCCAATGAACAAGACATATTGTTTTCAATTTTATTTTAAATTTATTTTGGTATGTGTGATTTGTTTATGCAATAATAGCGAAAATACACATTTTCTCGTACATGATCAGCAGCGGGCGCTCTCAACATCCGTTCCTGACCGGAACCGATTATTCGAGCGCCCGCAGATGATCATGCCCTCGAAAACGTGTATTATCCCTATATATAAACATGAACTAAATGAAGAATCTTACATGCGTAGGTCCACGCGCAGATTGCCGTACATTTGGGCATGTAATCTCTCGGTGTATGGCCAGTTGCAAGAATGTTTCGACTGTCTCTCCTCGTGTGAGAATGCCCTTATATAGAAACACTATTTTATATTTTGAACAAAACACAATCATCATATGCAGTTCACATAACAACTTATTGAAGTTTGCACAAACATTAATTGCATCTATTGATCATAGATGCAATTATTATTTAACTCTTTCAGTGCTGGAACCGAATTTTGAAGGCCTTTGCAAACAGTTTGGATCCAGATGAGACGCCACAGAACGTGGCGTCTCATCAGGATCCAAACTGTTTGCTATTCTGATAGTATTCTTTGAAAAAAAATCAAAGAAAATGCTAATTTTGGAAATTCAGCAGATGACATTTTAGCAGACGACAATTTTCCAAGCATGCAAAGGGTTAAAATGTAATATGTATATCAGCGACTATTTTAGTTTGTCATATGATGATCTCAAAAACATTTTTATTATAAATCGAACAAACCTGCAGTAACTCGTCTAGCGTTTCAATGTCTTCGCCAAGAACAGCTCTTGCAATTGCCTCCCTGATATTTGTATACGACTCGCCGCATATGATGTATCTGTCACAAACCTCAGTCTGAAAACAAATGCAACGATTATCACTGAGAAGTGGTACGGACCGGACCCAAATACCTAAGCACACGTGATTGATATTTATTGATTTCCGGGCCATAGTAAAGTCTATAAATGAATTTTATATTTATAATACAGTATGCAGTTGGATGTAGATGTGGACAACATGCGTTTACCTGTTTATCGGTGCCTTCAATGGAAAGCCAATTAAAGATGGATACCGCTGACCGTGACAACTTCTGATACACATCTATGCCATACCGTCGACACAACAGCTTCACCAAGTAAACCCTGCAACAAAAACAACACAAAGCAATGTAAACACACGATAAATAGACTCACATTAGTCATAAATAACAAATTAACATTTTTTATTATTGGCAAACTGTAACAAGTCTTTATCTGTGATGTCATGTGCAAAATTATGAGCAGATAGAAAGGTTATGATTTAATTAGAAAACTATCAACCAAACGTTTATCTAAAGAGAATGAACAGAAGTTGACAAGATTTATAATTGTATTCGATAATTAATGTTTACATTTTCAAACTGCATAGCGACTTGATTAACGTGTAGTTTGTTGTTTCAAAAGCAACCTTCGATTCAATAATCTAAAGTACAATGTTACATGAAAGGCTATTGTGTAAACATTAAAAAACAAACAAATATTGCCTCTACTTAAATGCACATGCTGGTTTGTGACAAACATGGTAACAAAGTACCACCTATGCAAAAGATTACCATATTGTGAACGACACTTTCCATATTTATGACTAAATAGCTCAGTTTAGTACATAAAACAATGGACAAGAGATCAAAGCATTACAAGTATGGGGGTTCTGCGTAAAAATATAAGTACCAGTGCACTATGACTTACTTTGGCCATTTTGTTTCTACATGTTCACACATATCTTTAGCGGTCTGTATTATTTTCCGATCGTCGGGTGATAATGTTTGGATGCTAGCAACATGTGATAAGCATCTTACGAGGCATTGTGCTGCTACTTCTAAACAAGCTCTCGTTGTTGCTATGGCTGACAACAAGTCAGTATGATGTACTGCAGGAGTATTCATTATTGTGACAGCGTTTTCCAAAGAATGGCACACATCCCGCGATTTTGATTCTCCACTTTGCTCCAAAGAATGGAATTTAGCATCCTGAAAATAAAATAAACATCAACTAATAATTTATTATATTAAAATAAATTTAGATTTTCAAAAAGCAATGACTTATTTAAATCTTCAGAATAAATATGGTATCCATAGAAACAGTCTTATCTATGCCGACAATTGTGTCAATGAATAGTTTTAAACACAACTGGGATTCCAGAAGATTGCTTCGTTACGTATTTGAATATAAGATTCAAATTTACGTCAAAAACTGTGACCGTTGCAATGGGAATAAAATGTCGATATTTAAGTGTGTTTAGTTATGAATCCGTAACTTCATCATGTATATTCTGTATAGGCTTGTAGAATAACTTAAACTAAAAATAATTTATTTAAATATGCTATAGACATATGTTGTGTTATAATACCTCCCAACAGTGTATGATGAGCAAATACATGTCTATCATCTCTTTGGTGCTGACGTCCACACCCAAATTGATCTCTTCAATGTACTGGCATAGATATTTGAAAACATATCGCTCTTTGCTGCAATGGAAAATTGCAGTTACTAACCTAAAACATGTGTCAATAAAGGCTGCAGTTGTACGACATGCATTATGCAGCTTTTTTCTAAATATATCATAAATACGCCATGTCAATCAACACTGCCAATAATATCAGTAATAACCAACAATTATAAATTAACCAACTGAATTTCCATTTCTTCTTATCTAAAATTTATGTTTCACATTTCAAATATGTAACATTAGATAAAGTTAACACATTCATGATTATCAATACATATCCCATTACCGTTTTTTTACAACTTGAATGAGCAAATCAACATACTTATAAAGAACACAATGACCCACTTGTTTTAAAATTTAATGACAATACTGCATTTTTTTGCATTTAAGACAACATGCGTTCCATACCGGACTATATTTCAAGCTTGCAAGCACAAAACAATTCTTAAACAACAGCACCGTCGAGCGGATGCCTACGCTCGGCTGTGGGTGCTTGGATTTTTTTTTAACCTTTGACCTTGAAGGTCATCATTGACCTTGACCTTTTCACCACTCAAAATGTGCAGGTCGATGGGATACACATGAAAAAAAAATAAAAAAAAAATTGTTTTGACCTTTGACCTTGAAGGATGACCTTAACCTTTCACCACTCAAAATGTGCAGCTCCATGAGATACACATGCATGCCAAATATCAAGTTGCTATCTTCAATAATGCATAAGTTATGGCCAATGTTAAAGTTTTCGGAGGACGACGCCTACGACGACGACGCGGCAGACGAGAGGGCTATGACAATACCTCGATCTAATAAAAATCAACAATCGAAAAACTAAGGGGATACCTCGACTTCATCATCAACTGCAGCAGGAACGATCGGAAAACGGGGTTGGGATCGACGCCTGTGTCAAATATATTCATGTTCTTTGTGTACCGTCTTCCGACCTTAGAAATACAAGTTACGTATCCCAGCAGCTTGCCAAGAACTTCTTCCGACGGTGGCTCTTCATCAGCAAAGCACAGTTGTGTAACAACCTCCAAAAAGAATGTGTTACACTGCTGCTGGTATTTCTCCAGCTTCTCATTGCCAATCCTGTACAAGAGAAAATATTTTTTTCCAGTCATCTTTCCTCGTACAGCACACTCGATTTTCATTGCTTAAGCCAGGTCAGATAGCGAGCAATGCCCTTGCCCATTCATACTTGGCTGGATCAGTATCGCACCATAAGCAATCAATTGTCTGTATTTCAGTTGCAGGCATACAACATACTTCAATACCTATCATATTGGCCTAAATTCTAATGACATAAGTTTTCCTTAATTTACTTAAAACTGTGTCTTATCAACGAATTGCATTTTGCAATACCTAGTTCAAAAGTGCTTGGTAAAATATCACATACATGGTGTGAAGTAAATGTAGACGCGAGTTATGCACCTTATTTTTCATCATTTGCACAGTAAGATCTCCATTTTCAACTTTTCTGCAAAATTGTATTTTATTTTTTTTCTGGTCTGCTCCTAAAAGTGTGTGCTCACAATATTACTTTACCACTTAAAAAAAAAAACAAAAAAAACAACAAAACCAACATTGAACAGAAAACTTACTTTCTATTTTCGTCAACTACAGGCTTCCAGTGGTCTTCAAATCGTTCGTTACAATCTGGGCACTTATGCTCTCGAAGAGCTTTCATTTCGCCGCAGCATGTTTGACAAATGATGTGTCTGGCTGTACAAGGCACCGAGATTGGTGCACTCTGTAGTAACTCTTCGCAGCGGCTACATCTGACCTCAGACCTGTAAACACATGTTAAAAGTTCCCTAACAGTAAATTACGATAAAGTTATAATATTTACATATTCATTTCTTAACGTTGTATATGATTGCTAAACATAAATATGTATTTTTCATTTTATATCATACATCGCTAGTTTATATATAACAGAGCATATGTTTATGGATGTAATAGAAATAACATATTTGATTAATTTTAGTATATTGTCTTCATTAACTATCCTCGATATACTTTGTGCAACATGCTATACCTGTTACAACTTACCCAATACTGTCTTTCACGGCAGTCTTGTTACACATTTTAAGAAATACTTCCATAGCCGTCAAAGCTTTTGCTTCTTTAAAGTCTGTTTCATCGCCAAGTAGCTTAAATAAAATTGAAATGTAAACAATATACCTGCTTAACATTTTGATTTAAAGCTGGGTGTTATAACATCAATGTCATCTGTTATTGTATTCCGGAAAGTTGCATCTAAGCAAGATATATCGAGTAATGCTAAAGTAGAAGAATGCAAGCTCATGAAACAGGGTGTCAGAATGACAAATATAACATGTGAACAAGTTTCAAGATTGATCAGTATGTATTTACCCTGTTGAATATCTTTTATTCAACGTGTAAACAGGCATAATAATGTCACATTGCCCTAGAAGAAATCAACAAAAAGAACAATTTTAAATCAATTGAAAATAGTGTTAAATTAATCAACAGATTTAACATACCGCCCACAACAGTTTACAATGCTTTATCGTTATGTTGTCCTTGTTCTCTTCCTTGCAAACGTTCTCCAGGAATAACTTCATCACTACAACACGACTCCACATGCACCTTAAGAATGAAGTCATAATTCATGAATTGGTGCAATAAACATTATGTAATAAGCACTCTATTTATAGTTCTTATATTTAGGAAATCACCATAAGTTCATTACCCGAGTTGTTTAATAGCCAAAAAGTTGTTTATAAAAACAGTGTTTACAATAATGCAAACATTTTATTGATATAGTAATGACAATAATGCAAATATTGATTTTATTGAAATAGCAATATGAAGAATGCAAACATTAGTTAATTTTTACACACTTGGACAAGTTGTGTGTGAACATGAACATTCACATGCTAATCTCGCGTACACAGCGTCTTTTTGTGATGTTAATATGCATTTTTGTAATGATAACTACGTGTTGTTGTCCATAGAAAGGTCTGTATGTTTGTCATATTAGATTCAAATTTTGAATATTTCCTCAGTACAACAGAAATACACGCATCCTAAGCATCTTACTTTGCCCTTCTGACAGATGCGAAACTGTGGGTGCCATAAAGTGTTTGATCCTCGCCTCGAAGTTGAAGGATTGTTTCTACAACTGGTCGATAATGATACACCCTTTCAAGCCATTTGCGTTGTTCACTTCTGTCATCTAAACCTTTTGCTGAACGGTTCAGCTCCTCAATAAGAAGACACAGCGTGCCGAATGTCTGCAAAAGCCATTTTTCAAATAATAAAATGAATCATAACAAATGGATATAGTGTACGCCTAGTTATCAGGAGGTCCCGGATTCGATCCCCATCTTGGTGCGTTCCGAATATTTATTAATGTAAATACAATAACGCTTGGTTGATCCTAGGAAAAGACTCGAGCCGTTTTCAGCACGACTAAGATTTCAGATAAAATCGAGATAAACAAACAGGTTTAAGCTAAAAGCGGTGTAAAATGGATATAGACCACATACAAACTCGTCTTCTTTGAACATAATATGTTCAGGATTGGATTGTTGAATTTCTTCTATCTTTGCACTGCAATCTGGCCAGATGTGGTTCACGCTTTTAAAGTATGCAAGTCGGCTAGATAGTTCCTGATAGGCAAGCCGGACGCTAACAATGTGACGAATGAGATCAGAAGTCGCCGCACCTGGTGACTCACAAAGGCTTACTGTCTTAAACATAATCATTCTGCACACAATCTGTAATGACAATAATGGCAAATGTACACATACTGGCCTTGCTATAAACAATTTCACGAAACAAAAACAGACTGCGTATGCTATCTTATTAACTTAAATTTATTAAGAACCATGAGGAAAGTTTAATGAATACAAAAAGTGCAGAAAGTTTCCTTAATTGTTAACTTCGGCACAACGATATCTGTTCTCTAAGTTACAATACAGACTTATTTCAACACATTTGACAGATTGCTGAATTGTAGTACATTTAGTTCCGTTTCTCGTGCAGCGTTGTACACAGTTTGAACAAAGTCATGAATGAAGTCTTCCAACACTTCATGGAGGGTGGGGCTAGAATTGTTGCGCAATTCATTGTCCTTATTATTAGCCAATACAGCTTCCAGCTCAGAAATCATGTGGCCAGTTGATCCAGACCTCAGGCCTATGATACATTTTTCTAGTCGATCGGTTCCTAATGAAACAACATTTAAGTGTTTTCGATTATCACTTGTTTAATAGTTTAACATGTTACAGACTTCTATAAAAATATGACTAATGGGTAGCATAAGCGTACACGGGTTAATAGTTCGCAAATAAGTATAAAAAAGACGAATTTGCATAACGTTACACTTTTTCTGCTTTTCAAAATTCAAAAAAAGACGTGAATATTTTCTGGTTCAGTTTCATTAGGTTTGGACAATAAAAAAGTGAATGAACATGTTAAATATTGACTTCACATGGCCGAAAAAAGGCTAGCAGAAAAGCTCACCAGGAGCGCTTCTTGAGAGAGATAACAACACAAATACAATCGATTACTGTACCATCTCCCTCAAACACGATGTCCCTGTATAAAGTTTCAACTGTCTCTATTATCATCCAGGAGAATGGAAATCTTAGTCTGAACTGATGTCCTTCATATCCAGTTGATGACACTAGCATTTCTCCAAGCTCGCTTTTACGCTTCGGTGACTGGAGGTCCGAGTACTGCAGATACAAAATAGGAAAGGGTACGTTTTCTTCTTGTTTACCATTGTACTGTGGACATATATCATATATACTTGTATGTATAACTTACAGCATAATTCTTCTTCTTTGCTTATATTAACGTTTATTACCCGTTTTAGATTAATTTGCAGGAAGTAATTCAGCGGGCCGATTAAATAGTATATTGCCCACTGGCTCCGATCATTTTTTGCGTTAGCGACCCCTAAGCGTAAGCGGTTTGTAACCTTTGTAGCAAAATTCACACATCAATTCTTTTCGTATATTCGATTTGCTACTCGGTCCAAACAATAGTGCTTTTTACGTAAAAACTCCTTCATATTTGACAGTTATATAAAACAATTAAATTATAAAATTTAAGTCCTAAAAGGTGCGGTAAAATATACAAAATCGTCCAGACCAGTGAAGGCATCTTCGCATTATAGTGACCTCCCAGTCAGCCTGCAAACGTTGACGGTTATATGGCTGACTGGGCAATCCCTATGATGAGAAGAGGCCCTCACTGGTCTATAATAGTTCTTATTTATCTTCAATACATCAGGGGTTAGCACGAAACTAATTTATCTGATATAGAAATAATGATCAACTGCTAACGTTTTTTTGCTAAACCTTCGATAATATTGTGTGATGCCATGATTAAAAGAACATGCACATTCACTTAATTACTTTACATAACTCCTTATACACACAACAGAAATACAAACTGAATACATATATTATGCTTATCGACGCACAAAACATGTATATGTTTTTATATTAATCATTACGTTTTCTATGATAATGTATGTAATTTGACATATTGTCCTGGTAAACATGTTCAATATATTATGCATGCATAACTTGTTACAGAAAAACATGCCTTCATCTGCAGAAAATCCTTATGGTTTAGACATTTAAGCCAGAAATTCTGTTTCCAAGAGACTTCACAAACGACCATGTCTAGGTTGCTGTTGGTGTCCAGTAGTGCAAATATTCCAGCTAGCACTGGCTTCACTTTCGATACGATCGTTTGATAACAAGATCGTCTACAATAATATAAACAAATAAAATTATTTGTACATAACATGTTATACATTGAATACATAACATATTAAACAAACGAAATATCAAACGTATATTAACATGACACTGCATTAACAAATCAAAGAACTTTTATGATGAATAAATCAATCTTCCTACAAATAAATTCGTACAGGAATCGGGATAATACAGACATGAATATCCCGCTCACATATAAGAAATAGTAAACCCCACTGAGGTCCCTATGGCATAATAGTGACCAGCCAGGCAGCCAAAACCGTATATGGACCGTAGGCTAAGGTCCATATACAGTTTTTGGCTGCCTGGCTGGTCACTATAATGCCATTGGGACCGAAGTGGGGTTTACTATTTCTTATATTACACCGAAGAGTGTCCCATGTACCATTATACAGTGTTGTATATATTATATTATTAAATATAAATATAATATATTATATTATTAAATATAATTATTATATATAATATATTATATTATTAAATATTATACTATTTAATATAAATATTATATATATATATATATATTTTTTATGTTATTTATTATAACAGTGCAAATTTAGTGATGTACAGTAACCCCCCGAACGGTCAATATACAAAAAAATAGTGACCGGTCCATATACTCTAAGGTTTCTCTATCGCATTTTACAGACTGAAACTGGTCATATAGATAGAGAAGGACAAATATCTCTGAGGTGTAATATACTGTTATATTGTCCTCGTGCATAACGTATACGAATAAAGCCGAGAATGAAACATGGACTCAATTCTGGTGTAATGCTATCATAGTTTAAATGTATCGAGTTAATGACGACGAGTTATATGTTTAAACTGAAACATATAAACACTATTTGTTATCAACATGATTATATACTTTGTACAACACCTATATTTACAAGTGATACTATTTTTTTTTCGAGACACGGACAAGAAAGAAAATCATAACATGCAAAGAACCGAAATGTTCCGTTTTTATTGATGTTGTCTATGGCAGCTGCATCTCTAGTGATCCACTGCTTAGCGAGGTACCAAAGTCCAGCCTTCTCTTTCTCTTTCAGTAATGTGCCAAGCCATCGGGTGATTCCAGTAGTAAATGTCTCTGTACCTTTTTCAGTAACATTTAATGTGTAATATAAACGTTCATGACAAAGTCAGTAATTTAACAATAAAAAAGGTCATTAAAACAAGAGCTTTGTCATAAACCAATTGCTTTTTTTAAGTTATGCTCAACGGTTTAATAACTCGCAAAGTGTTGGTCACTGGTGATAACAAGAAACCGTCGGAGACGTGTGATGCTCCCCAAAGTTTTTTTTTGTCACAATATTGCACTATATATTCAGATAAAAGGAAACATCTTGAGGGGCATAACTTTGGACAAAATAATATGATGCATGGTTTAGCAACTTAAACATTTCAAAGGGCCATAACTCTCTTAATAAATCATCTAACCAGAACCCACTAAAAACGTGCGCATCTCCTCAAGGTAGTTAAGCTTCCCATAAAGCTTCATTGTATTCCAGTCAGTAGTTGGGGAGAAATAGCCCGGACAAGAATTGCACTATATGTACAGTTTATAGAAAATTTAAAAGTGCCATAACTATGTGAAAAATCATCCGACCATAACCGGCTGATAATATGCACATCTCCTTTTGGTAGTGAAGCTTCCCATAAAGTTAAATTGAATTCCCGTAATAAGTTGCTGAGAAATAGCTCGGACAAGAATTGCACTATATGTACAATGGAAAATTAATATGCACATCTCCTCTTGGTATTGAAGCTTCCCGTAAAGTTTCATTGACTTCCGGTCATTAGTTGCTGAGAAATAGCCCGGACAAGAATTGCACTTTATGTACAGTTAATGGAAAATTTCAAAGGGCCATGACTCTGTGAAAAATCATCCGACCAGAACCCGGTCATTAGTTGCTGAGAAATAGCCCGGACAAAAGTTGTGCACGGACGGACGCACGGACAGACGAAGAAAATTTTGGGGGAGCATAAAAAAGTGTATTACACATCTACTCTTCGTGGTGAAGATTTATTTGAAGTTTAAATGTTATCGCTTTTAAATGTGGAAGTAGTTCGTTACACAACATTTATAACGGACCGACCATCCGACCTACAAAGTGATCCTCTCAAAATGAGTTTGCGGAGGAATAACAATGTATGGTTGCATGGACATAGCAATCATTCGGCGCAATATTTTTCTAAATCACTTTTTTTTTACAAAAAAACTATTTTTGGATTTTTGTAACGGCTTAGAATAGATAATCAGTAGTATAACAACATTATTTCAAACATGCTGACCTCCAAAATGGTCCTTATTTTGAAGGCCTGAGCCCGTGTGTGCAACTTAAAATAATTTCATTTCAGTACTAATGACATTGGATGACAAGTTTGTTTTGGCAATTTGAAATTGAATAGCTGGTTAAGGGCAAATATGCGTGGTTAACATACAATGTTCTTATACGTATATTTTTTAAGAAACCTGGATATCTTGGAAATGTTGGATATTTTCATAGTTTTTTTTTTGCTGTGAAATAATAAATTTATTCTTAAAAAAAAATCAAATATTTGAAGCCAACAATATAAAAACCTCACCTTTGTGTGAGTCAGCACTGCTTCTTAGAGAGTTCAATACAATATCCACGCGTTTTGTTTCCCTTTGATACAAATTATCTCGATCTTTCACCATAGCAAGAGCAGGTTGAACGCATTGCATGATCAGCCCTACAATGTTCTTGATTTGACCCTCTTTCAGGTCCATATTGGCATGGTGGTCTTCGTCAACTTCCATAGTATGTCGTGTTAGTTCTGGATTTTCATCACCTGGCTCTGTTTCCATTTGCTCTGTTGGACTTCTGCAAATGTAAAATATGTGTTCTGGTGTTATTGTTTAATTAAGATTTAACTGCCTTGGTATGCAATACATTTGATAAACACTTTAGTTTAAGATTTATAACAGACATTGTAAATGTTTGGATTCAGTTCAGTTAAACGAATTTGTGTAAAATGGACTACCTACATGTATAGAAACATATTAACGAGCTCAATGAATGCAATTTAGATTTTAACTGATCATATTGCATCTGCGGCATAATCAATTACAAGGTTCTACGTGTTTTTATGGAAAATGTATTATTAATACAACATGAATTATTATTATATTCTATAATGTTAATAATTAACTTACACAGTTTGAAATATCATTTTACATATTGTCATATTTAAAATAATTCTAGCAACTTGTTGTATAAAAAGAAACTACAACAAGCAAAAAGACCCATACGGAATGCTTTCCTCCTGACGGTTAGGTTCGAAAAATAGTTCACTGACGGCTTTATCTTGGATGTCATGGATACTTGGTAGACTCGTATCTTCAGGGTACAGATCATCAATATGAACCGAATGCCATACACCACACTGAAAGCCAAAAATATCCGATTGCTTGCCTTTTAGCTTATTTTTCAGATTACAAAGTTTGCATAATTAAAACTACCTCTAAATAGTAGTGAATTGTTACACAGAAAATATGTGCAGTTGTTAAATAATACGGACATCATTTAATATTGTTCAGACAAGACAAATACCATGTGTGTAATTGTTTACGAAGTATAAATAATATGTGTAAAAGAATGACATTAACAGCAGAGACGAAGATACCGCATGTACTGGTAGAAACCTGTAATAATTTTGTCAAACTAACGTTTCAGTAAAAATGGCATATCTTTGGCAATGTTTAATATCGAATTAGAATGATAAAAAATTGAATTTCGACGGTATGTTTAAATGTTACACATCGAAAACTGAAGAAGAACTAATTAAAAGGTTTTTATGTACGGACCGATGACCATGGCTAATCCAGAATGCCCCCTCTAGTTTCATGTAGGGATGGAGGTCGTTATAATAATATGGATACTATGTACAATTGTTGTTAAAGTTATTTGTATCAAACAGGTAAGTGCTAAAGTAATATAGATATCATATATAATGTTTTATTTATTACTCATACTAAACATACGTGTTATAATAATTATGATAATTTGTCTATTTGCTTACTAAAGGGAATATGGATACTAAGTGTAAGAAAGAGTGAAAGTTATATGAGTGGTAAGTGTACTGTTATTGATATTGACAACGTTTGAAACCTGGAATCCTGTGAAACATCCACCAGCCTTTCTCGGCAGTTGGACAATGATTGCGATGTGTGACGGAGCCTCTAGGCGATCCCGTACTTTTTCAAACTCGTCCATCACACAGTACCTTGCACACGCTATCAAGTTAGAGTTCATATCACCAGTATCACACTGTATAACCAGAAGGCTGTGCTGATTCCGATTGGACACAAAGTGTTGCCTGTGACGGAGAGAAAAATTACTTGAAAATAAACACAAAAAGACTCCGAACTTTATTGCGATGTTCTTTTTTTCTGTTAACTTGGGAAGTATTGAAACATATATCTGCGGAAAACAATTATATCCCAAACTGTGCATAAAAGTTTTACTTAAAAAAAGTTATAAGTAGTGTAAAACAAGTTTCAAGGGTTATGACACTATTATCACTGAAATGCGTTACAATTGATATATTATGTATAAACAATATTTATATGAAGGAAAGTACCCAAACGCAATCTTTAATTGTCTGATTATCCAGTGACATTATGATGTGTTTTCAACATTCAAATACTCGAAATGATATTCACTACTAGCACTTTCTGTTTCCGTATCCTAGTAATAGCTGCAATACTTTTCATTGCTCAGCTGACTAAATTAACTACTTTATGCTATGGGAAACATGGTTAACTCGACATTAACACGTTTTTGTGATTTATATTGGTATTTAAAGAACAATTTACCGAAACAATATATAGTTCATTAACTATTACACTAATATTGTATTCAGAGAACGTGTGCAAGTCAAGTTTGTTTGTGTCCAGTCATATTGCACAACGCAAATTTCATGCTGGAAATAAATAATCTATCTATACTTACTGAACTCGATTACTAAACTGCTGTTCTGTATCAAATGAGGATAACGACAGGATTTCAACGCGATGCAGAGAGGAGATGGTGTTGCTAATCTCTTTCTCGTGGTTTGCAGCCAACAGTTTAGAATGACACGTTATCTACAAAACAATTAATTTGTTCTGTTGCTGTATTATTTTGTATCTAATAATTCATCACATTAAGTTCTTTTAAGAATGTTTGCTCTTAACATCAGGTTAAAAACAGTAGCTTGTATCAAATTAGGGATACCGATACAACAATGATGGAAAGCATATTATTAACATATGTTGCGGCCAGTAACATGATATAGTGAATTATTAAAGGTCTACCTTTCAATAGTTAAATATTTGTAATCTTTATACCATGCCTAGAACACTGAAAGTTGCCTGACTTGAAATATACCTTTCATCGTAAGAAGTCTTAGAATTAAGCTCTAATTATGCTCTGGACAAACAGTGAGTATTAAAACTAAAAAGGGAAACAACACCAAAAGTATGCGATGCTGAGTAATAGTTCCTAAGCACTGCACGCATCCTCAATGTTATCAATCTACTTATGAAGTTCCAAATTGAGAGCTTTCATAGTCTTAATAGTGATAATCTGGACACAAAGTATGAAAATAAACAAATCGCAATAACTCCAAATGTATCATGTGCAGAGGTAAATTGTTTGGGCAACGTTCTTCTCCTTAATGATACCTATCTAGCTGTGAAGATTCATGCTGACTGTCTGTCTAAGAGTAATGCTCACGACAAGAAAAATGGGAACTGCCGGCACCGCTGTCGACATAAGCGACATCTATATTATTCCTAGTCAGGCAAAAGACGGCGATGTGAACCCATGCAAAATAATGAAGCTGTCTGGGTAGTTTATGTATTACTGTTTTTATTGACATTTACATAAACTTCGAAATACACCGTTTCTTACCTGTGCAAATAGCTGGGGGCATGCATCGTCCTCAATCGTATGCTTCAAGTACTCAATCGCGCTAACATGCGCTTGATCTTTATTGTAATGCCTCTTTATGTTTTCTCGCTCGGTCATGTCAAGTTTGCTCTCCCGATATATTGCTTCCGGTGTGGCACACCACAGCAGGACCTTCTTTGCTTCTTCAAGTACCTTTAAGGATTGGCGAAAATATACACAAGTCTATATTAAAAATATAATCGTTGATAAAAGTTATGTCATATTACAGAATTATGTAAACGATATGCTGAAACGTTCACATTTATATTGACAAAGTAAGTTCAGTCATATAATTGTGGCCCATTATCTTCTCACACATTTCTTAGGAGAGCTTACCAGACCTTAGAAGTTGACAAGTACTAAGTGCAAACAATTATGGAACTAACGTCATTTAAAAACTACACAAGCGTCTCTAATATATTTGGCCCATAGTCAATAATGTTTTAGCGAATGTCTACTTCATTGCAGGAATAATGACAGGTTGATTAATATGTGATTGCCACATGTTGTTATTACACCACATGTTGTTATTACCTGTTCATCAGACAATAATTCTTGACCGCCTGCATGTTTTTCACAGACATCCATCACGATAGCAGAACATGTGTCTTCGTGAAACCCAATGAACACCTCTCCTACTGGCATTTGGCGTTTCGAACGACTGGAAGCATTAAAACTTAATTCAAATATAATGAAATCACTGTACTTTGAATGCATGACCTATACCTCTCAACCAAACGATAAATACAAATCTGATCAACTAAGAATGTACTATTAAGGCATCATTTAACTCATAAAGAAGACAAAGGAGCAAAACCGCTAACAAATTTAGAAAACAAATACTCTATATCTCATAAGGTAGGCAATCAAGCTTTAGCAAATGAATAACAGCTGTTCAAGTTTCATAAACACTTTGATTGAAAAAATATACACGCTGTACAAAGCCCCAAGGCAAAATGCTTAGAATGATTTTCATATTAGGAGGTTTCACCTCAAATTGTACTCTTGACCTTGGGCATTAAATCTTTGCGCGCGTCAATCGCTTTCATCGCGCTTTTAAATATTTTTGTTTCAAAATCCTTCCTATTTGTACAATGTTGTGCTCCGGACAGAGTGTAAAGGACTGCTTTCCTTAATATGAACTTGAATCGTAACATTAATCTTGAACCACTGGACCTGTTTTTTTTTTTAAATTCCATCTCATCATGCTCGTGAATTCCAAAATATTTGAAAGTCAGACAATCCTAGACAAAGTTATGATCGGACAATTAAATGGTTTAAGTCTGTTAAAATACCTGGCAAGCGTGTTTAAGGGTTCAGCTGCAAACGCCTCGGCCCAGCCCTGCAGTTTCTTAGCAAGGTCTAACTGTCGCTCATCAAGAATCGTGTTCACTGCTAGGAAATGTTTCTCCAGTCGATTGATGAGTGGGATTGGGAACTTTTTGTACACCGTTTGCTTCTCGGCAACGACGATCAATCTGTTTGCATATTTATACATACTTTACTAAACCAAATAAATACGTTGAAAAGGTAAATACCTTAACATGCATTTCAAATACCACTACTTCTATAGTTTAGGCAAATCAGTAAAGAGCTCAATGGCGATTCCGGCATAACCTCTTTTACTTTCTACAGCGTAGTATTATGAGACAGGTAAATGATTTGATTCATAAGCAATGTGTTTGTTAGCAGAAAAAACTGTATTACTTCTTTATCAGCTTAACTGTGTATTTCCTTAGTATCACTTTAATTTTAATCAACTTGAGTTATTATTTATACACAAAAGGTACCTACCGGAAGTTCTTATGAACTGGACATTTCACACGGTGTGTTCCAAGGCCCAGGTCAACGTATCTCTCCCCTCCAAAGTACACGTAGTACTGGTTCAATGCGTCGTACAGACTTTCGTACAGATTCTCCAAGTTCAGTAATACAACCGTGTTTCCAGTCTCCATGCAGACCTTGATCTTGTTGATGTTGCGGCAAACCTGTGAAACGTAATTATGATCATGAATATTAAATAGCTGTTAATGACAGGCATTGTACCTAATTCAGAAATATTTAACATTTGTTACCATCATTGTTATTCAAGCTTTACCCTAAAAACTGAACTTTACATATTGTACAGAATCGAAACACTAATTCGCTAAAATAAAAATGCGTTTTGATACATGGATACAGGTTAAAAACAAAGTGTACTAATGAATAATTTAAGTGGCGTGTTATTGGACTTGCGTGAAAGGCTGCATGATAATCAACCATCGTCGAAACAACACTGTGAGTGGTATTTGCTGTTTGCACTTTTTGCAGTTATCCAGTCAATCCAAGGCGCATGCGCATTTTTATTAAAAGAGTATTTACATATAAAGTTTAGTGTTATTATTTAGTAGGTTGTTTATCAATATTTTTGAAAACAAACTTTTGACAGCCGGTTCTCCAAAGGCGTTTGATGTATGATAACCAAATATATGAAATGGGTTTCAACAATAGTTTTAAAAAAACCTGGTCTATCTACCTGCGTATATTCTTGATCACTACGGAAACTGCTACCAAAGATGGTGATTGGGCGAATCTCACTTCTCTTGGACAGGATTTGTTGCTGGATAATGGACAACGCTCCATAGTTATCGGTCAGTAGCAGAAGATATCGACTTTCCCTACAAAAACAACGCATACCATGTATTGTGTGTAAACGTAGGAAATAAAAAGCACCACATTATAACTTATCAAATAATATTGATATCTTGCACAAATTCATAGTTAATAATTAATAAAATAATAAGTAACCACCAAAAGACACAACCGACGATTAACATATATTTATTGATAAACCATACATGCATAGATATTTTAAAAGGATATGGTAACTATACCCATGTGACTTCAATGTATCAAAGAGACACGCTTCAATCAGTCCTTTAGCGCTACAATCAGGACCTTCCTGGCTTGGCTAAAATTGAGAGAATGCTGATTTTGCATTATGATTCACACAAAATTAGTGCAAAAGTTTTTAATGTTTTAAATGTTGATAATACACTTTCATGACAACAAATAAATATGAAATCATATTGTGTAAACCGTAACAAAAGAAACATTGCTGGGAAACTAGGTTGAAATAGAACTGCCACTATCATGCATGAAAACCCCCAGCAAGGCGCTTTGTCAGAGAGCATAGACTGACAAGTGAAATCCAAACAATGCAAGCTTTATACCTACGAAGTCTCACTTTGATAACTCATACTGCCTTAGATATATTCCCTTAACAAAATTGCAGAAAATTCAAAAGAGCAAATACTGTGAAATTATGAAAGAATGAGTTATGATTTTTGTGAACAGCACTTTCCAAAATTGTGATATATCTACTAATGAAATGTCAAATTGATTCATTGAATAGTTTGCAATATAAGCCCAATTTAAAGTTAAATGTGATAGATTAACAGAGGGCAATAACTCTCAATATATGGAAGCAATATTTATTGTTCTCATAATCTTCATATTCTATCAATTAGATCTGCCTTCATATTAAGTTTGAAGTTGAGAGCTCATTTTGTTTTCGCGATATGCCCAACGTAAATTGAAAAGCAAACACATTGCAACACATACAGAAACAAGAGATGTGTCAGAAACACAATGCCCCATACTGCGCCCCTTTTTTTTTTACCTTTGACCTTGAAGGATGACCATGACCTTTCACCACTCAAAATGTGCAGCTCCATGAGATACACATGCATGCCAAATATGAAGTTGCTATGATCAATATTGCAAAAGTTATGATCAATTTTCGAAACCTAAACGCAAGTGTGACGGAATTTCAGAAGGACAGACAGACGGACGGACGGACGGACAGACGGAAAGTGCGATCCCTATATGCCACCCTACCTTGGGCATAATAAGAAAGCAAGAGTTATAGTGATTGCTCATAGCAAATTCCCATGTCTAGCTACACATGCAGTTTATACCTCTTTCAGTTTTTGAGTTATGTTCACGACAAGATTTCAAAACGAAAATTAACAAAGGGCAATACCTCTAAAAATTTAAGAGCAAGAGTACTCGTTCTTATGCATTGAAATCTCCTTAATAATATCTATCTGACTTTTAAGTTTCAAATTGACACCTCTTTTAGTGTTCAAGATATGCTCCGATTTTTTTGTTCAGAACAAATAACTTACAAACAGCAATAACTAAGAATAGTTCTTGAGCACTGATAATCCATTCAAGGAGATCAATCTACCTAAGAAATTGCAATAAGATTCACCTTTTAGTTTTCTAGATATACCCTATTAAATAAAGAAAATTCGAACTCCGGACGACAACGGACAGAAGCCAAATGGAACCCAGAAAAATATCACGTACATATTCGTTATGCGTTGGAATCATGACAAGTATTCAATGCATATCAGTATATAAACACACCGCTTTTAAGGAAACCAAACTAAAACAAGTAAAAACTGTTTCTTACTTAAAACGCGGGAATAATCACGTACATTCTTTTCAATATTTGAAAAGAATATTGCATGCATTCAGTTATGACTTACATCCGGGTTACAATGCATGACACTTCCAAGGTATCTTTTGAAGCATTCCTCTGGGTTAACAAGATCTAGCCCTCCAAAGTTCCTCTTGATTGCGTGAAGCATTTCTAACCATGTCGGCTTCCGTTTGTTCTTGGCCACAAAGCCATACACCATTTTCACCAAACTTGCAAAACGAAATAACAAATGGATGACATAATTAAATACAAAAACACCAGATATGAAGTAATTCACAAACATAAATTTTCCAATATTTAAGGCTGAACTAAAAGCATCATCAAATCTGGCGAATAATTGTAAGCAAATCAATCATAAGACTAAAGATTCGTGTTTTGTACAATTCTCAACCTTAATTTAACAAACGGTTATACCTGTAAAAATCGCGGAGTCCATAAAACTCGCGCATCCTGTCCGAGGCCCTTTTGAATATCATCAGATATGCTTTTGACAATGGTTTAATAAAAGGTTCCAAAAATGATTCCACTTCTTCGGTTGTTTTGCAAATGCCTCTGAAAACAATATAATTATGTCAATGTGAGGCACAGGTGCCTATAAATCGGTTTCAACTCTATGGCTTGCACCTACTGTTCCAATGTGATGACATCAGTTTTATTGATGTGTATGTTTTGTGTTAACTATTTTGTTTGCTTTATGGTGCTCCGTTGTTGCCATTAATAAAGGACCTTGTGCTTCTTACAGTAATCTTCTGCTAATCAAACTGGAGTTAACAATGTGTGTATATTCATATAAAAAAAGTAGTACGATATTGTCGAAGTCATAGAATTTAACTAAACAAGAGGGCCAAAATGGCCCTAGATCGCTCACCTGTGAAATGAGCTTGCCCAGTGGCATGATTTGAACAATCTTTGTCACATATCAAATATCAAAGCTGCGTGCTTTGTGGTTTAAGATAAACAAGGTTTTTCAAGCTTTGACCTGGTCCATGTTTTTTAACGGACCGGAACCACTTTTGAACTCACCCAACATATCATTAAGACAATTATTTTGACAAAGTTACATGAAGATTGGGCATGAAATGTGACTTCTACAGTGTTTACAAGGTTTTTCTTATTTTTGACCTAGTGAACTAGTTTTTGATCCGGCATGACCCAGTTGCAAACTCGATCGAGGTATCATTGGGACAAATCTTCTGACCAAGTTTCATGAAGATCGGACAAGAAATGTGGCCTCTAGAGTGTTTACAAGGTTTCTCTATAGCCAAATAAGGAAAACTGCCCCGCCCACTGGCAGCCATGTTTTTCAACGGACCGAAACCATTTTTGAACATAACCAACATATTATTAAGACAAACATTTTGACAAAGCTACATGAAGATTGGGCATGAAATGTGACTTCTACAGTGTTTACAAGGTTTTTCATTTCTTTGACCTAGTGACCTAGTTTTTGACGGATCGGACAAGAAATGTGGCCTCTAGAGTGTTTACAAACTAAATGTTGACAACGGACGGACGGACGGACGTACGACGGAAAAAGACCGATCCTAAAAGCTCACCTGAGCAATCAGGTGAGCTAAAAATCGTCAAACGATAGCGAACCAACGATGTGTGTTTATTTCACTTATTGAATTGGTAGTTCGTTTGTTTTCCACGACAAATCACATATTTCTCTTATCAAACCATATTTTTCACACAATACATTTGATGTTCAAGATATACTTTGCGCTAGTGATCAATTCTTCCAGATCTGGGACTTCCCTCTGCACCAGAATCCCTCTGTTCATCTTGGCAGGATCCAACGCCCAGTTGGAGATGCCGATAAAGGCAACCTTCAACAGCAAACCAATTAATACATATCATAGGGAGACACGAAACTATGCATACAATATAAAGAAGTTCAAAAATGAAACTGTATACACTATGTATTAAGCGTATACTTTGTTTGGTCTTGACTCACGCATCAAATATGTAATCAGATGGATGGTTAGTAAAGTGTATACGTTTTTAATATGATGCTTCGCAAGACTTTCTTCTTTACAAATATGTTCAAGTAAAAAAATATGTTTCCTAGTTAAAGCAGATCACACATATAATTATACAAATTTGGAGGGATATTGTCAGTTAAAGGATCACAAGTTTTTGATCCATTATTACACATAAATTTAAATAAAACGTACTTTCTTGTACAGCTCCGGTGTTTCATCACCTTGGCAGCCATCCTCCAAAAGTGGATGCAGAGTCTACTCGACAAGAAAAAAATATTTGTGTTCAAATCTGTCCAAATAACTATAGGCATTACTCATCGCAGATTGGAACGCAAATGAGTAATGCTTCAACAAAACAAGTAATTTTGGTTTAAAAAATAGTATGCAAGTTACAAAATAAAAAAAGAGATGCGTCAGAAACACAATGCCCCCTACTGCACCACTTTGAAATAAAATTTCCATATTTTGACTTAAAGTTCTATATTTTGACATTGAAGTTCCATATTTTGACCTTAAAGTTTTGGGACAGACAGAATGACAGACAGACAGGCCAAAAACAATACAAATCTAAACTTTGTATTTTTCATGGCGCAACTTTGGAAAAAAAGGTTTTCGTTATGAAATTCGAATTTTAATAAAAAGTACATGTAATACTCGAGACAACAGCTTAATTGAGCTTGATTTGATTTTGCAAAATAACGGATTGCACTATTACAAAAAATAACGTAAACCTTCAGTGGCATGCGTGGGCTGTCTTCCGCTAATCCGACCTCATCCAGAACAACAACAGACACAAACGTATCTGGATCCTTATCTTTCTGAAACTCTGCACACTGTCGGAAGGTTCCAACAATGCCATCCGGTGTGGATAACGGACTGCATTGGTAAGATACCATCTGGACCTAAAATCAAGGATTGGAACATTTGTTTGGATAATTGAGCAGAACATTTAGTGCAGTAATGTGAACATAGCTTAACACACTTAATGGTGATGATTTCTATAAATGGATCGCATAAATTCAATTATGCACTTAATGCTAATAACTTTCACAAATATCATGTTAATGTTAAGCCATACATGTATATGAACCTACCTGTTTTAGATGTTTGAAGAGCTGGTGCCGGGCACTATTTCCCTGCATAGCATCGGCAACTATGGTCTTTGCAAGGGATTTTGAGCTCCCGGGTTTTCCCACAAGAAACAAAGGTATGCGCAACTCGATGCACACAACCATCATGAAGACGTTCTCTTTTAAAGCTGTGTTGCGGGCGATGTTATCGTCTAGTTTCACGTTGTCCAGAAATACGTCTTGGCAACTAGAATGACATTCATGACACAAATTACAGGAAACAAGACCGCGATAACAATATTATGTGTTCACCTATTGTATAAAAGTGATTATATTGTTAATTTGAAGTTCATACAGTCTTAAAGTTATAATCCTCTCCTTTATGCAAAATCAACTAATATCAGTAACAACAGTGAATTAAATCCTATTTTTTTTTTCAAAAGATGATTGTACCATTACAATGTTTGCAAAGTTTAGTACTAACTCCTGAAGCGCTAAAGGACTATTTTTTAACTCGATTTCATTGAGACCCTATGTTTATTGAACAGTCCGTTACCAGGGTAAAACAAGTACTAGGTGTCATGAGAGATCTTTATAATGCTCCCAGGGATCAAACCCAGACCTCCTGATCGCTATCTAATACGCAACAGCAACCCCGTAGTTCACATTTTTGTATCATAAATGTTTGCATTTAATGTTGAAACAACAAATAATTGAATTCATATATTACCATTCTATTTCTTCCAATATTTGTTCGGCACCATTTGGTAAATGGCATGGTTCTCTAAATTCAGATGCAACTGTTCTTCTGTATGCACTTCTTGTTTTTAAACAAGCATGATAGCAGACGCCGATTGCAAGAACCAGACATCGCGTCAGATCATCAAGTCCCTAAAATCCAAAACAAAAATACATAGCCACACCATGCCAACATCATAGCAAATCATACTTTATAAACATGTTATGAGAACTTTTAATAATAATTATAAGAAGTGGACATTTGATTGTTTGAAGTAATAAGGGTTCACATCATCATCAGATTCATGAATTGATATAACATATATGCATTCTTCACGGATTTTAATTTTTGCGACCCCTCAAAAATGAGACTCTAATGGTCAAAATGAACTCTTTTTATTCTGGAAGAAAAGACCATGAAATACTTCACATACAATCAATGATATATTTCTATATATCTTATCGCTTAGTATAAAGATGTATACCAATAATTATGGTAAACATACTTACATTCACTTCAATTTCATCATCTTCGAAGGTTTCATCATTCTCTTCTATCTTTTCATCCATGGCGTTAAACAGGAATCTGTTGGTGTTTGCCTGTTCCCAAAACCAGGCCATGACCATCAACACCCGCTCTGCGTCTCTCAATGACACAAAACTGCATTCATCCTAAAAATATACATGAATAATCATAGTGTGTATTTAAGTAACTCAAAAATATGTTTTTTACCACTACCATCCACCATAATAAGTATGATGATGTAAATAATGGACACAAAGTGAGATTCAACTTTATTGCATAATATTGTGTTACATAAAATTTACAAAAGCAGGTTTCGGCAACCATGCTAAAACCATTATGATACGTCAAATCTAAAATCTGCTTTAAAAACGAAAACGAAGAAAAAACAAGAGCATCGCCTAACGGGTGCAGACCGCTCATCTATTTGTCAAAGTATGAATAAAATCTGGTCATATATAAAGAAGTAATGGCAATTTTAGCAAAATTGTGGGGGTTTGGTAATTTATTACATTATCTTTCAAAAACAATGTTTAAAAAAAAGGGGGGGGGG
>VMBQ01000910.1:146049-165986 GCA_007657795.1 Dreissena rostriformis | reverse complement strand
GATAATATGCACATCTCCTCTTGGTAGTGAAGCTTCCCATAAAGTTTCATTGAATTCCGGTCATTAGTTGCTGAGAAATAGCCCGGACAAGAATTGCACTATATGTACAGTTAATGGAAAATTTCAAAGGGCCATAACTCTGTGAAAAATCATCCGACCAGAACCCGCTGATAATATGCACATCTCCTCTTGGTAGTGAAGCTTCCCATAAAGTTTCATTGAATTCCGGTCATTAGTTGCTGAGAAATAGCCCGGACAAGAATTGCACTATATGTACAGTTAATGGAAAATTTCAAAGGGCCATACCTCTGTGAAAAATCATCCGACCAGAACTGGCTTATAATATGCACATCTCCTCTTGGTAGTGAAGCTTCCCATTAAGTTTTATTGAATTCCGGTCAGTAGTTGCTGAGAAATAGCCCGGACAAGAATTGCACTTTATGTACGTTAATGGAAAATTTCAAAGGGCCATAACTCTGTGAAAAATCATCTGACCAGAACCCGCTGATAATATGCATATCTCCTCTTGGTAGTGAAGCTTCCCATAAATTTCATTGAATTCCGGTCATTAGTTGCTGAGAAATAGCCCGGACAAAAATTGTGCACGGACGGACGCACGGACGGACAGACGAAGCGGCGACTATATGCTTCCCCCAAAAATTTTGGGGGAGCATAAAAACACGTTAAGTAGCATAATTATAATTAAGCATATGCCCCTCCTAGTTAAAATGGAATCAACGTTAGTACAAACATATATTTGTAATGTTAGCTTGCTTCTTATCTTTGTGTGTAAAGACATAACCTTAAATACATGTTCATTTGTTACCTTGACAGAACTTGTTTGCTCTAGGCAATACTAATAACTGACGCACACAAACATATCATAAGTACTTGTTGATAAATCTATTAATGAACTGAAGTGTTTCCTTTGTCATTTTACCAGAAGTTCCCTTTCAAGTTTTATTGTAACTTTTAACTCCTCATTTAGACAACAATAAAAGAAAAGATCACAAAAAATACTGAAATATCACCGCTATTTTAGGGAACCAAGAAATCAAATTAAAACTACAAGCATACAGACATATAACAATCCTCACAACTTAAACTTTACTAAACAAACCTTGGTAGACCGTCAAAGTTCTCTTGTAATGGTGCAAGATTTCTCACCAAGGCATCATACAAATTCTGCGCCATTATCCCTTGTTCAAGTAACTGACCATTCTGCTGATCTATTAGATTCCCTGTCGCTCGTTCAATGAAAAATCCCAAGAAAGTGAACGTGTAACGATCTGAGTTGAAAAACAGGTAGGGGTGTGGACTGAAAATGAGACATAAAACAATATTGGTATATGTTAGAAGTAAGATAATTTATTTCATCATTACATGAACATTGTCGAATGTAAACTTTGTAAAAATTGCTAAATAACATGTTAAGAGGAAAAACATTATTTGTTAAACACAGTATACACAATGAAAATGTACAGCATTGGGAAACTTTTGCGAAATGCTTATATATTTGACAACAGTATGTGGGCTGTCCGAAAAGTTCATTCACAGGCTCTGATAATACATAAATATGAGCCCATGCAGATGAAATCTCTGACATGCACATTAAATAACCACAGCACCAGAAATTGTCATGATAGGCTCACTTTAAATTTTAATACTCAGAAACCTAACAAAATTGAAATGCAACAATAAATGAGTAGACATGTGAAAATTAGTTTCTCCCAACCTGCTTTCCCAAGTACGTCTCAGTGATAAGCGGTTCAAGACAGTGTCGTCATCTTCATCGTCCTCCTCGTTCATGTCATCCAGTGGTGCACAACCCGGCGACTCCTCGCTGATCTTTAGTGACCGTGTTGAAAAGTCCTGCGATGAAACATGTTTAGTGAAATAGTTGTTGATCACAGCACACAATGTATCAATATAATGCCGATGCCAAATATTACATTTATATTATATTATAACTTATTTGATAAGATATGATTGTGCTTACAGAAAGACAAGTGCAAGATAACATACTATAGTACACAGTATAATACCTAATACAAATTAACAAAACAGTCACAAATTTTAAAACCAAAGGAAGGGATCAAAAATATGATTTTGATGTAATATTAAGAACTGGCAGCAGCCTGCACTTTACGGAAATTTTGGTATGAATGAAAGTGTAAACAATTCAAAAAGAAAATACTGTATATGTCAACATGAAAACGTTCAATAATCACGACCTATCATATATTTTGATTTGACTTCAGTGTGCATGAACAATATCCAGATTTTATCACTATAATATATCAGTATTATATATAATTTCTATTTTTTAAAGAAACTGCCCCATTTGAGGCCTTATTAATTGACAAAATTCATTTGCGCTAAATTTATTCTTTGCGATTAATATATAGAATAACAATATTTATCATGCACAAACACACCTTCGACATCTGCATAAGGAATCGCAGCACAAAAATTGCAAACCCAGGCAAGTCTTCTGCTGCAGCCACGCTGACGAACTGATTTTGTTCGAAGTCCACAAGCTGTGTGTTCAGGAACCAAACGAAGTGATGCAGCTCAGACCAGGATGGATTTTGCACACCACATCGTCTATCATACAATGGAATATCAAAATATTAGATGTATGGTTTAATAACCTGTGTTATGGCATACGTCAAGACGATACAAAAGAACATACATAGAGCGGAGGTATTTTGGATTATGCTTAAGACATAGTTGAAATATTTGTATTCAAAGATATTTATTTAAACAAATTCAATCAAACCGAATGTTCGGACGTCATTTCAAATCATTTTGTTAAATAAAAAAGCGTATTCATACCGTAACAAAACCTGCAAGCAAGATTTGGGATCCCCTTTAGGATTCCCAGGGTTGACATCACTCATACTTCTAACAGTGTCCAGTCTTTGCAGATATTGGAATGTTCGCTGGAACACCGTACTTCGGAACTGCTTCTCGTCAAAAAGCTGGTCCGTCCTCTTGTAGTCTTATTGCACAATACCAGAAGACATGAGTAAACAAGAATACCGTGATTTTGTTTAAAGGATTGTTGCTAATAAAGTCTACATTGACCAAGTAATCTAGGGGTATGGCAAGTTTTGACTCCACAGTCAGTATTTGAACAAACTATTTAGAGGACCACTATATAATGTTACATACCAAATGTAACACTTCTATTTCTTGCAGTTTTATATCACAGATTGTTGTCAGTTGTTTTGCAGTGTAATTACATTTAAATTGATACACACAGGAGATTGCATCGTGTTAAACAACAAAACATCAGGATTATCCCTATTTTCTGTAAATGGTTAATAATAAGTCATAATCAAAACAAATTAAACCAAATACAAATGCATTATTCAACATAATGAACACTCCAGGCACTACCAAAAAGCAGCAGACATCTATCTTAACACGTTCTTTCTTAATAACAACAATGTATGAATCAAACAAATCTATATGCATCATACCTGTTGGTTTCATGCGTGTATCACCAGCGTATACACCGAAACTCTCTTCTGGCGATCTACATGTCACGTCTGGTAGTATGTCGAACATCGGATGTGCGTACTGCATCTCCTTATGTTAAGATTACATCATGCATTGACGAGTTGCTACTTTTCAGTCACGTATTAAGTTATTTTTTTGTACAAAAGTTATTAAATAGGGCATGGTTCCTTAATGTATTTAATTTATCTCCATCAGAACAAACAATCTCACATAAACAGAAATGCGGAGCAAAACCGTTTTCCCAACTGTAAACAAATAATATCAAACGCCATCAGTCAGAATGACAAGTAACTAACTCACTACTTTTACGGAAAAAGTAACTGCTGTATATACGATATATGTAACAGAAAGCCATGTATGCATTTGTGATATCGTGCACCTAAATAATATATTATTAAAATATGCATATATCCCGGATTGAGTTCAATTTGGAACAAAAACACTACTTAGCTGGTACATAGAAAGCTGATTCATCCAAGCCCCTTTCAAAATCGCAGACCCTGTAAACCTTAGTTTATATACAACTATAATGTATTGATAACATGGCGTTGTTTGCACCTTAGGATTAGTGGGTTTTGGCATTCAATGCCGAGCTTGACCAATGAAAGTCATCATGGCTTGATGAAAATCCTTACAATTTCAATAACGTTTTGCAGAAACAAAAATAAGAATTCCAGATAAGAAGCTTAAGTTTTATGATGGAGATTCACTTGGCTTAAATTGTGATACTGATCGATGACTGATCATGCACGGATCATGATTGCAAGAAATTAGTTCCGAAGAAATTGAATCTACATTTGTAAAAAGAATACGTTTCAGTTTATTGTTACACACAGTCACATTTAAGTTCTTAAAGGCTACTCCTTAAACAATGACATACGTGGTTTT
Source organism: Dreissena rostriformis (assembly GCA_007657795.1). Lineage (NCBI taxonomy): Eukaryota > Metazoa > Mollusca > Bivalvia > Myida > Dreissenidae > Dreissena > Dreissena rostriformis. Next base: position 161,570 of record VMBQ01000910.1, on the reverse strand, counting down.
CACGGGTCATTTTCATGATTGGCATCGTTTCGATCAAACACACGTCGTCTACGCTCCTTCTCCATACATAGCCGTTTTTGTCCATCAGGCAGTTCAGGATCAGAAGATTGAACAGAAGGAAGTCGATTCCTTCTTGCACCTACATTTGTTATCATGTTACTTTAATTATAGATATACTGCATATCACACGCATAACACATGCTTAAATTTGAAAAGAATGAGGTATGCGCCAAATTAGAGGCCAGTTGACGCAAATTACACTTATGCTCGATAAATGTTGTCATATAATGCGCTATCGATTATTATTTGCAAACGCAAATTGAATGACTCGGCTTACTATAATGACATGAATGGGTAACCATTAGATGTGAAGAACAACCTGACAATAACTTAAACTTAAAATAAGATTGATAAGATGTCACAAGATTGCTCACCTGACTAGGTTTTTTATACGTTGTCTAAGAGAAGAAAATGTTTAAGCAATGTTTGCTTTTAACCCAAGGGCATTATTTAGATAATATTAATAGAGGAAACCGTTATGATGTTAAATACCAAATATGAACATCTTGCTACGGTTAGCTAAAACTAGAGAATTTGTGAATACCTGTAAAATAATGGTATACATTTTTTGTATTGAATCTTATCAATAACTATAAAGACGTAAAAAGTACGAAAATCAGATATATTACAAACCTCGTGTGAGATATCAATATGAAATATCCTGGCAGTCTTTACACCTGGTGTTGGTGTATGTTGGAGCAAGGTCTGAATCACTTCATGAATGTCGATGTACTTTTCTTGTAATGTTATGGACACAATTTTGATATCCAGGTTCTTCGACTTCTGTCCAAATAGAATCTGCAGCGCTTCAGCACGGCGTTTCACATACAAGCTTTTTCCTACACCTGCCCGACTCGATTTTACAATACGCGCCGATGACCTATAAACATTAACATTTCCTTAAAATATATGCCAGCACTTGAATAGGTATTAGCCACACTATACACCAATTTAAAATGATCATAACATAAATAAAACAAGAGTTCCGCGGTCGGAGACATATGCCCCTAAAACAGGGCCTTGATTTTCACACTTATTGTGACAGTGACCTAACCCTTTGACCTAATGACCCCAATTTAAATAGGGGTCATCTACTGTCCAAGGCCAATGCACATGTGAAGTATCAAGTGAATCCGTCAATTGGTAGACAAGTTATTGATCGGAAACGATGTTAACACTTTTTGTGACAGTTACCTTGACCTTTGACCTAGTGCCCCCAATTGCAATAGCGGCTCATCTACTGTCCAAGGCCAATGCACATGTGAAGTATCAAGCCAATCGGTCAATTCGTTGACGAGTTATTGGTCGGAAACGATTTTCACATTTATTGTGACAGTGACTTTGACCTTTGACCTAGTGACCCCAATTTCAATAGGGGTCATCTACTGGCCAAGGCCAATGCACATGTTTAGTATCAAGCCAATCGGTCAATCCGTTGACGAGTTGTTGATCGGAAACGAATTTTTTTCACTTATTGTGACAGTGACCTTGACCTTTGACCTAACAACCCCAATTTCAATAGAGGTCATCTACTGTCCAAGGCCAATGCACATGTGAAGTATCAAGCCAATCGGTCAATTCGTTCACAAGTAATTGATTGGAAACGAACTGGTCTATCGACATACACACAGACCGACCGACCGAGAGACAGACCAACCTTCAGCCAGCAAAACAATATACCCCCTCTTCTTCGAAGGGAGGCATAAAAATAGATTCCGTTGGCTGGGAAAAATTAACTGTGGCCAATGTTCAAAAGGTCCTAAAGACAAATGTAAGTACATGCTTTGAATTCACGATAATTTTTGAAATCTCAGAGTTTTTTTTTGTACTGTTTTCAACACCCAATTTCAAGTAAAAATGTGTATTTATTATCTTCTTGTAAAGTGGAAACATTGCATTTCAAACAAAACATTGCAGTGAAAATAGCACTTTAATTACGAATGAAGTTATGGTTACCATAAGAAAACCAAATTTTACACTTTTGGTTGATATGTGTTAAATTGTATACGCATATTACTATAAGGAAAACATATCGCAGGAATATTTTACTAAACAGGCATATTCATTTTGTTGTCTTTTTTATTTCAAAGATCTAAAACTGCCCATTACAAAATATTATTCTATACACTTTAGACCATCTTACCTATCAAAGTCAACACTTGATGCAGACAGTGTGCTGGTTGGGAGGACGACTAATTTTTCTGCAACATATTCCTTCAGCAATGTTGGACTGACGGTTTGCACCTGTCGAACATACTTGTCCAGAGATGACACAAATGGGGAGCGGTATTCATTGTCCGACCCGCATATTACAAACAATCGGTATTTCAAATCTGCAACGAAAGGGAGCTTATTTTTATGAATATTAATAACAAAAGCTGCCCAAAGACAGCGCGCTCAATTATTCTTCCGCATTGAGAGCATAATGTCCGTCTTCTGTCAGTCACCTAATATAATGAGCACTCAGACATATTTGAAGTTGAATATCTGACTCTGTAGCACAATAATAGTATAAGCCAAAATATAAACATTTATAAATAACAAGACCTGTCACCATAGGATGACATATGCCCCCGAAAAACGCTTTTTTCATTTTTTTTTTCCATTTTTCCTCCCACATTTTTCGAAACCTAAACGCAAAAGTAAACCTAAACGCAAAGTGTGACGGAAAGACCGACAGACGAATAGACAGACGGACAGTGCAATCAGTAGATGCCCACCTTCGGGGGCATAAAAACAATAAATATTGTCGAGCAACTGGATTTTATTTTAAAAATGTTTGGAAATGAATTTAGGTGCATTCAATCAATTTTCGAAAGGATGGTTCAATTTTTAGTAAAAGAGACCTTTACCCGCCTGGCCCCAAATGCAATTCAAACCTAGGTCTTCATTAAAGCTACATACGAACAAATTAACAGAACACTACCACAATCCAGTTCAAGTTATTTGGTGAACATTTTTGTTCTTTTTTAGTAACAGTGACCTTGAAACCCCTGGCCCAAAATGCAACTCCAAATAAAGGTCTACATGTTAGCTACCTACACACAAAATTACAAAACAATACCCCACCCAAACTTAAACTGTTGAGCGCAAACTATTTGTCTATTTTTAGTAATAGTGACATTGCCCATTCTGGCAAAAATCCAATCCGGCACTATAAAATAATGCATCTCACCTACAAACACAATTTCAGCACAATACTCCATCTAAACTTAAGTTATTGACCGCAACTGTTTTTGTTAATATGTGTTAGCTTCAGTGACATTAATCTTGGCCTAACTGGCCACACATCCAGCCCCCTGCTAGGTAGATATGTCAGCTAGTTGGTGAAGTAAAAGTTTCTGCCCTCAAACATTTAACTCAATTTTCTGAAACTGGGGCATAATTCTACTTAATTGCAAGTAAGCGTTATTGGCTTTAATATGTGACCCCGCATGATGATCCCCAAAACATTTGTGAAGTTTTAATTGCATACATGTCGTAGAAACATTGAATGGAGATGTTGCATGTTAACCTTAACAAAATTTCTAAATACAAAAAAGAGGGCATTATTTTGCTAAATTGCATGTCAGAGTTATAAAACTTGGTGAGTGACCTCATACAATGACCCCGAACAAATGTGTGAAGTTTCAATTGAATACACGTAGAACAGTGATAAAGAGAGGTCATTTTACCTTAACCAAATTTCTAAGAACATCAAAAGGGCATAATGCTGCCTAATTGTAGGTCAGAGTTATAAAACTTGGTCAGTGGCCTCACACAATGACCCCAAACACATGTTTGAAGTTTCAATCGAATACCTGTAGTAGAAACAGTGATATGGAGATCTTGCACGTTTACCTTTACCGCAGCATTATGCACACGCCGACGCAAACATCAGGTTGAATAGTATAGCTCATGCTATTTGGTGAATAGTCGAGCTAAAAAACTAATACGCATACCAGCTCGCAAATGATCTGCCCACGAAAGTGTTTTGAATAGATCTCTCTTTTATATGACATGGAATTATGACCTTGGCAAATGGGCATGATTCTTGTGATTGAAAAGCCGTCGCATCATGCTTATCCCTTCTGACGCTATGTTCCTATCAATGGGTAAAATGGCTATTTCCTGGAAGTTTTGGACTGTAATTCTTTTTTTGTGACAAAGACCTTTGAAGTGTGGTTCTTGCAAAGTCCTTTATTTGACCTCACAATGTAACTTTAATGGTGTTCTAGGGAACTGAGTCACACACTCGGCCTTCACATTCCTATCATATCAGCCAAATTGATAAAAAATATATCCATCCCGGGACGAATGTATTGTCTTATTATCAAGCCTACTTGTCAGCACGGCCCAGTGTTCCCATTAAATGACATATGATTCAAACGGGTATCTTATTGAAAGAAGCAAAACAGAACCAATATTATATACCTAACAAATGTTGACAAAAAATAACTAACAAGTATAAAAATACCTGACATGTGCTTTGTCTCCGCAATGTATTCCTCCAAGTTTTGCTCTGATGCCTCACTGACATCGTAGTCCAACAAATCTGCATTCACGAGACAATGGATCTTTCCTCCGGCTCCAAATATGGCCCGGCGCCAAAATATATCCACCTGAAAAAAGAAGACAAATGTTTAACAAGAGGGCCATGATGACCATGTATCGATCCACTGTTTTTTATGCGAAAAAAAGCGTGCAATGCGCATGGGTTGAAATGTACTCAAGCATGTGACTTTCTCTTTCTATCCCTCGTCCCACTGGGCGCTTAAAGTTGGAAGGGTGAGCATTTTTATATATGAAAAACGTTATTACGGTGTTAACTAAACAGACTAAAAAGCCCGGGAATTGTCGCACAGGTGCTTTTCTAATAACGTAGGTACATTTATCTCTCCAAAAGATATTGTCGTTCTTTCTATTTCACATATGTTTAGATGCTGAAGATCAAATCTACGCATGTTCTACAAGATTAATGAAAGTTCCTTAAAAAACGACTTCCTGTGGCCATGTTTTTTGACGAATCAAATTTTCTTGAACAACTTTTTAATGGGAGCCTTCAAGGGATAAATTTAGCATAATTGCTGCTTCATTGTATAACTTTGTTTTATGATCATATACATGTATACATTGTATGTCTTATATTGAAAAAAAATCTGAAAAAAAAGAAAAAAGTCCCAGGGTCATAATTTGAACAAACTTGGTAGAGAACTATAAGATGTCACTACATACCAAATTTGGTAGCCCTAGGCCCAATGGTTATGGACAAGAAGATTTTAAAAGTTTGCACAAAAGAGGCTTTATATAAGCATATGTTCAGTTTTGTGACCCCTGGGGCAGGGTCAAATTTGAGCCCAGGGGAATAATTTGAAGAAATTTGGTAGAGGACTATTAGATGTCACTACATACCAAATTTGGTAGCCCTAGGCCCAATGGTTATGGACAAGAAGATTTAAAAAGTTTTCACAAAATAGGCCTTATATAAGCAAATTTTCAATTTTGTGACCCCCTGGGCAGGGTCAAATTTGACCCAAGGGGCAAAATTTGAACAAATTTGAAAGAGGTTCACCTCAGGAGCATTCCTGAGAAATTTCATCAGAATTGGACCAGTAGTTTAGGAGAAGATGTTTTAAGAAAAAGTTAACGCACGCACGCACACACGACGGACACAGGACCATGACATAAGCGCGCAGGCCTCTGGCCAATAGAGCTAATAAAGCACATAGACCACATGAAGGTTTCCTTAGCCAAAATATGCTCTTTACAGAGTCAATGTGTAAAAGTATGTAAATACTTACACTTACACTTAAACAAATACTGAAGTTTAACAAACAAGAAAATCGTTTGAAAAAAATGTAATTTCAGGACTTTGTTTTACGGTGAGGGACTTTGGATTGGCTAGATTGAACCAGTAAATCAAGAAGGTTGTTGTGCCTTTTGTTTGTCTGAGGGTATTTGGTATAGAGCTAAAGATACAATATACAGTTTTAAACACAACAGATGTGAGATTGTTCATAGCACAAATTGCAAGCTAACCTCGTCCGTTGACGTTAAAGACGAACACACCAACACTTCGTCCGACGACGGAAGAGGTTGCTCTTTGTCGTGCATGTAGATTGAAAGTGTCACCTTTGATATGTCCTCTGAAACCATGCAACTGTAGTGAACAATACTATAAACATCTGGTTGTCCGAATCCAACGATGATCTGTGTGCCATTTTCAAGTTTTTGAGAAATCTTTCAATGAATTAGATAGGGTTTTAAATCAGAAGACATAGAGCAACATATTACACAGAATATTTTTCGAAGACTGTATCATTTATTGAGGTTGATACGAAATTATTGAGCCGATGATCACGATTTCATGGTTATAAATTCTCAATATCGACACAATTTTAGACAGATCCGGTAACAGTCAAGAAAGATTAATGTTATGCTTACGCAATGCAGGTGGTTTTGAAGTTTTTTTTATGTAAATGACCTATACATGATATTGATGTACATACCTGTAGGACATATAATAAGATTTGGCTCTCCCTCATTGTAGCTTGTGCCTAGTTTTCTGTGCACTGCCTCTTGCTCTGCAACAGCAATAATAAAGTAGTGACTACATGTTTAATAATTCTTCAACAAGAGCTTTGTGACAAAAAAGTGACTTATTCCCGGCACCACTTGTCGGTAATCTTTAAGGGCAAATACGTCAGTTTCGTGTGGCTTACTGGGATGAAAGAGGCAACATGCACATCTATTCTTCTTGGTTTTGACATGTATTTTAAGTTTCATGTTCATCGCTTTGGGATGTATTTAGCGCCAAAAACAAGGTATTCATACAAATTCATAATCAATGAGAGACAATATTATCAATATCTACCTGCAAGATGCTTCAGGACAATGCCCAAGTACTCGAGGCTGAGATAGTCGCTTATATTGGACGAGATAGACCCCAGGAAGCTCTTCCAGAGTTCTGACAGACCCTGTATCAGTTCAGCTACACCCGCACTAAAAAACAAAATAACGAACAACTTCTATTTATTGACAATCTAGTGTTAATATGTGAACAGAGTAAGATATGTGTTAATTGGACACCGTTGCCCTTATATTATACTTTTGTCTCAAAATTTCATGTATGCGAAAAAAAGATCATTATGACCCAACTTGACCTTTGGCCACTAAGTGTGACCTTGACCTTTTATGTAATAAGTCCGTTGCTAAACGCAACTTTAAATCAACTCATGGTTGCGTCTGTGATACGCTTTTATTTAAAAAAAGCATGATGAATTGTGGTATTTTATTTTAAAATAGCATGATGAACGACAGTTTTAGTCAGGACGAGCAAACCGCTGGCAAAATTCGACCTATTAAGCTTTATGTGTAACCTGGATCGTTAAGGTACAGAGACGAGTGTTGCACGTAACAAATAGTCTTATGATGGTTTGCCCTTGAGCCAATTTATTTTAAAATCCATCACTATATTTTCAAGTGGTTGTATGGCCAATTTGACCTTTTACCTCTAGTGTGACCAACTCCTTTGAGTTACTACATCCATTCAGTGGCATAACAATAAACAATTAATGACCAATTCGGAATAAAATCAGGGCCCTCAATCTGTCAAATCCACGGCCGAAATTCGGCCGCATTCCCCCCCCCCTGAAAAGTATACTTTTTTCCCCTTTTTGGAGGAAAAATTCCCCCTAAAAAAAAAAAAAAAATTTTTTTTTTTTTTTTATAGATAGATGTGTCTCATGATTATTATATCTCAATTCTATTTTAATTTAATCTTGTCAAACATACTAAATTATGAAAAAAACAATGAATATAGTGCAAACATGTACAAATGTTATAATTAGAGAGTAAGTAAAAAATCCACCCAAAAGGGAAACGCCGCGAAATTCCACCTGCTATGGGTAGCGAACCGCTTCCCCTAAAATGGATTGAGGGCCATGAAAATGTATGGTAAAACAGAAAATTATATTTAGCAATTTAAAATTTTTTTTCAGCAAAGACATTGTCAGAATAATCTTTATCATTTGCAGCAAATGAATAATGATTTTGTTTACAACATAACAACCATTTAAAAAATGCGTAACGCTTTTACTCCTTTGTCATAAATTGCCCATCTGCAGTGCCGTGCCCAATTTTCACCAGAGCTGCTTTTTTAAAACAACTGACAATGAACCGTAATTTAAATCAATTGCAAATAAAAATGAACATTTTTCTGGTACAACATTTAATAATGTTACTACCTAACACAACATGTCAAACGAAAACATACCTGTGCTCATGAATTTTGGTCAAGTTCGCTTTTATAATGGAGGCCATTGTAGAAGCTGAATCATTCCAGCCAGAAAATGACCGCGTAGGATTTTGGGGTTCCACCATTTCTTCGACATCATTATCATCACCTATTTCGCTGGTGCTCTGTTGTGTTTCCCCTTCCACCATGCACCACAACAAAGCTGTAATACAAATAAACTATCCACTTTTATCACATGCTATACCTTGTTTTTAATGTAATACAGACATTACGTTTTTTTTTTAATATTACACATGTGTAATACAACATTTTTAAGCGTTTTAATTGGCTACAGAATCAGTAACTAACCAATCGCATGGCTTTATTTTGGTGAAATGACGTCGTCAACATGAAATGACGTCACGATAGTAAACAACTTTTAGATCTATCAGCATTTGTTTGGTCAATTAAGATGAAGTTTATTTAGTTTAAAAGCATGTGATAAAAACGGTCTTACACTCGTTTTCATATCATACCATATTTTATTAAACTCGTCCAGGAAATTAGTTAGTAAGCTCGCCAAAGGCTCGCTTACTAAAAACATTCCTGAACTCGTTTAATAAAATATGGTATGATATGACAACTCATGTCAGATCCTTTATTTATTACAATAACTCAAACATAACAAGTATGTCTATCAAACAGGACAAAAACATGAATAAAATAATTAATGTTTACTTAAATAAAATTAATTAAATAGTAAATATTGAATAAATTTAAAGACGTACTTATCACGATGAGTACGAATGTAACTAAAATCAGACACTCCTATAATGCTCAGAAGATGCGTTAGTAAATTTACAAAACAAAAAACTGTACAACAATGTCTGATTTCAAACAGTACACAAATGTACATTGCGCAAGATAAAGAATTCGAAGAACATACTCATATACACTCATGAAGGTACTATTTCCTGTGCTAGGTCACGCATATACATTAAATATTAAAATCAATATTAATAAGATTACGAACCTTGTGTAACGTCCTTGGATTCGATATCTTTTAATTCAACATGATCGATAGATCGAAGTGCAAGAGATTCGTCTATCCCTGCAGCAATAAGTTCATGGACGAATGCTGTTTTCTTCTTTTCCAGATCCGATGTATTGTTTTCATCTGTCATCTCAATTCCTTGTGACCTCATATAGATATCAGTGTCCTGTTCACGAGTTCGATTATCCACTTCCTCTTTAGTAAAGTTTAAAGCCGCCACTAAATCAGCTAAATGGTAAAAAATACTACATATAGAAGAAAAAGCTTGTAAACATACATAACAATGCTACTATCAAACCATTTCAGCTTTTATACAAGCGTTGCAATTTATATAAACCAGACCTAAATAAATGATTATGCATTTACAAAACAGTTCCACGTGTTTTATTTCTGATGTGAAATATTAATTGTTTAAATAATACTAGAACTTCGCGAGTTGGATGTGTCACCTGATGGTATTGGGTTAACAAAGAAATTGGCCCATTTCAATAAGTCTTAGTCCAAAATAGGGTCAAGGTCAAATGAGGATGGGTGATGATGGTATGTGCAGGGTGATGAGAGACAACATCCATGCAAGTATCAAAGCTCTGTAGCAAGCGGTATTGATGTCAGACGAAACGGTCAAAATGGGTTAACCAAGATTTCCGTACGGACAGACAGGACAAACGCTATATGCCTCCCGCATCGTAGATGCCGGGGGCATCAGAAAAACCTATCCAAAATATTTAATGTTTAAAGTAAAGCTCAAGACATAGTTGTTATGAACCTTTTTTGGGTCGCGGTCGCAGATTTTGAAATCTAAATGCGGACCCTAAAATTCAAGGTCAAGGTCACAGGGGTCAAAACTTTTATGCGCATGGAAAGGTCTTGTCCAGATACACATGCGTACCAAATTTGAAAAGAATATCTGAAGGGACACAGACGTTATGAGCTTTTTTTAATCGCGGTCGCAGATTTTGAAACCTGAACGCGGACCCCAAGTTCAAAAATTTAATGCGCATGGAAAGGTGTTGTCCAGATACACATGCGTACCAAATATGAAAGCAATATCTGGAGGGACACAGTAGGTATGAGCCTTTTTCGAATCGTGGTCGCATATTTCGAAACCTGAACCCTGACCTCAAGTTCAAGGTCAAGGTCACAGGGGTTAAAGATTGTATGCGCGTGGAAAGGTGTTGTCCCAATACACATGCATACCAATTATGAAAGCAATATCTGAAGGGACACAGTAGTTATGAGCCTTTTTCGAATCGCGGTCGCAGATTTCGAAACCTGAACGCTGACCTCAAGTTCAAGGTCAAGGTCACAGGGGTAAAAAATTGTATGCGCATAGAAAGGTGTTGTCCGGATACACATGCATACCAAATATGAAAGCAATATCTGAAGGGACACAGAAGTTATGAGCCTTTTTGAATTGCGGTCGCAGATTTAGAAACCTGAACGCTGACCTCAAGTTCAATGTCAAGGTCACAGGTGTCAAAAAATGTATGCGCATGGAAAGATGTTGTCCAGATAAACATGTATACCAAATATGAAAGCAATATCTGAAGGGACACAGTAGTTATGAGCCTTTTTCGAATCGCAGTCGCAGATTTCGAAACCTGAACGCTGACCTCAGGTTCAAGGTCAAGGTCACAGGGGTTAAAAATTGTATGCGCATGGAAAGGTGTTGTCCAGATACACATGCATACCAAATATGAAATCAATATCTGAAGGGACACAGAAGTTATGAGCCTTTTTCGAAAAGTGTGACGCCGCCGCCGGGGGCGCCACCGCGGGCACCGCCAACGAAGTAACACCTATATGTCCCCTGACCATAGTCAGGCGACACAATAACACATCAGCCAAAGTAAGCTGAGAAAATTCAGTAATACGAATTCAAAGTTTACTCAAAACTTCTTAACTTAAATATAAGTAATCAAAATTAATTCAAATCTCCTATATACCTGGCGTACAATCATGTTTCACAGCTGACAACAGCGGGTAAATGCGATTCGATGGCGCAGTGTCTGACCCAACTTTCACAAGTTCTCGTTGGAGAATGACCAACTGATCGACCGTAAAATAGTTCAGGTGGAAATACTCGACTCGTTTTCGTCTGATGTATTCCAACCATTCCCTCAAACACGACTCCATGAATTTTGCAAGTTCTTGAATGACGTTCTGCAAACCTTCTGTTTTGGAAACTCCACCCTGTGCAAAGAATAATGATAACAAACATTGGAGTTCTGATAAATATATATTTAAGCGCTTGAATAAAAAAGTATATGGTTGAATCATCACATGCTATACCTTGTTTTCCATGAAACAAGTGTAGCTTACCCATGTTGAACATAACACTACAAGTATTTCCATTGACTGACGAATCGTGACACTTTGTTTTGAGAAAAGACATCATAAATATGAAATGATGGAAATACGTTAAACATGTGTATTAAGTGTACGCAATTCAAAATTATTTCATAGCAATTTCTTTTTTAACTTGTCAAGTACATGGTAACTACTGCGCATCAAAATAATTCCATCATATTTATTTGTGTGCAATTTAATATTGAAATTGAATATTATAGCAATGCCTCTTTCTAATACATAACCTTATTGATCTGAGTGGAAACAAATAACAGTAAAAGTATTATGAAGAACAATTGTGCACAAATGAAACAAGAGCTGCATTTGTGAAACACGATGCCCCCCTACTGCGCTTTGAAGCCAAACAGCAGCTATATCCCAATTGAAAACATCATAAAAAGTTTTTGTCCAAAACGGGCCTTTGGCAGTATCTGAAAGCGTTTTGAAAAAATCATCCGGAAAAGGGAAAATTTCAAAGTCAAAGGCCCATAACTTCGCCAAATATCAATGGACAGGAACGAAACTCACACTTCACATGCCAAAAATCAGCTCAATATCTGAAAGCGTTGCCTAAAAAACCTCCGGAAAACGGTAATTATAGAGAAAATGTCTAAGTCCAATGCCCACAACTTCGCAAACAATCAATGGACCGGAACAAATTTCACACCTTCATCTGTAGGTCATGTAGGTAGACTCACATGCCGGACGGACAGACAGACGGACAAAAGGGCTGCTATATGCCACCCTACCGGGGGTATAAAAAGGCTTGGTGAGGAAAGGAACTCAAGTTGAGGAGCGGACTGCCGGAAGAAGTGACAAACGCAATGTTCCGATACTTTATCATGATAAGGGAAGTATAATACTAACTACATCTTTACAGTAAAAAATGTATGTCCTTAAGTTGTTTTTACCTTCAGCTTTGGCACGTCGTTTCCTTCCCCAAATGATAGGATGACGCAAACCGGTCGTGTCGTATTGCACATGAATGTCGCTTCCCAACTGTTAAACAACACACAGCCTGTGCCACAAAGTTTTCTAAACACATTTCCCAGACGAGTTACGCTGTCAAACACCTGAAACAAATATGATTTGAGCATGTAAAGGTATACAGGCTATACACATAAATTAAGTTAACAAAACAATAAAAAGTTTAAATTGAAACAGTTACCATACAAAGTAAATACATCAGACAATTTGTATTAATGATACATGTGTATTTAATATACTTACTTAACAAACTGAATACAATTAGGGCAAAGTAACTCCCAGTACAAAAGGCCTTTATATATCCATAATAAAGTTGAAATCAAGGTACGTTAAACGAAAAATTTACATATTATGAACATGTTATACAATGTTGCAAAGCAATGGCAAATGTATTATAAGAGAAAGTTGGCGATAACATAAATAAGACTGTAAAAATTGTGTTGACAGCAAATTTGTGGCGCCTTAAAGGCATGTATGCTTCATACAAAACTTTGAAAAATGCTTCATACAAAACATAAATCGTTAGACGACATTACACATAATAATGTGACGACATGGTTGAACTTCCATAAAGTTACCATAACAGGTTGCATCTTTATGTTATTTTATTTTAATTTTGTTTTATTTCAATCATAATCATACAGTACATCAAGTGTTAAATGTACGTTTTAAATTTTACAAACAAGCAACTAATGCAATTCAACATGCAAATCTTGCACCAATACAGATTCATTTGTTAGCAAGTAATTAATCAATATGTTTTGTTATTATTAATGTCTCTTTACTGCTTTTCATATTTTGTCATCATATACAAATAACTGCTATTTTCAGCAAGCCCTCTTTGTTGTTCTCTAAAAAGTGTGTGTTACTTTGGTAACAAATCGCAAATTATTTACATTAAATCTATGAAATGCATAGGGATATAACATAGAGAATTAAAACAGCATGTGTACTCGAATTCCAAGCAGGGTCCAGGTAGTGTTGGTGAATTTTATGCAGTAAACTTATCATAGCAGACATAGACATAGTCTGCTTTTTAAAAAAGACAAAGTTTTTGAGACATATATTGTACAAGCTTCTTTGTTAAAGAACATGTGGGATTACATCTTAAGGCTAATAAAACAAGTAACTATGATCGTACAAATGCAAATCGTCCCGAATTAAATGCATATTTTGCCAGAGGTATCACATGAACTTGTATACACTACGAAAAGGTTATTACGCACCACAGAATGTTAAGTCAATGGTTATAACTTTTGCGCGGTATACAGGCCATTTCACATATGTCAGTGTAAAAGTGGCTTTTGTTTCCAAAACGTCGGTGTGTACCAAACATTGATCAGGTAACAGGTTCACATGGTGTTTTTTGTTGTGAAGTTATTAGGCTTGCAATTTATAGTATAAGTATTCAGATTAAAACGCTCACCAAGGTGAACTTTTCAACATCAACTCTGACATCCTTTCTGTCTTGTGTGCTTTTGCCAGCGACTAACATCAATCGACTTTGAAGATCTTGTAGTTGCGAGAAACTGTAGCTTCTGAACTGGCGTTCATGTTCTTTTTCTGGCACAGTTAATTTGATAACATTTCTTGTCATCTGTGAAGAAAATATTTAAATTTGAACACAAATAAGCTTTTGTATTATTTGTTATCATAAAGAATAGTTTCAAGCTCTCCCCATTGATAATCGACAGAATATTGTCAAACAGTTTATTTTTACAATAAACCTTAATACATGTTTGTTTCAGTTAGAAAAAAAAACAATGTTTACACTACCATCGATTCCAACACCTACACAAATACAAGGTCACATAAATAAGAAAATATTAAATGTTTTACAAGATATCATTCTTTCATAGTGACCCATAAAACCATCTTATTGTCATCATTGTGGTGTTAACCTTGTAACTTCATTAAAACCTGCCCAAAACAATCAAATGCAGAGTGTTAATGTTTTTGCATAAAGAACCTTACAAAAAAAGAAACACGTTAACCATGGTCAACGCATTATATAACCTGCACACATTTAATAACAAACTAAATACCACTTAATAAAAAAGTGAGTGTTGGGTGGACAGTTATAATGTGAACTAGCACAAATACACAAAGGGCAATTACTAAAAAATATGGAAGAAAGAGTTATAGCTCTTTTGCACTGCACTTCCTCTCAATTAGAACTACCTACCTGTCAATGTGATACCTCATAGTTCTGAGAAATGCCCCATTCGAAAGTTAAGTACAAAAACTAACAAAGGGCAATAATTTAAGGGCCATAGCTCCAAAGTATTTAATGTGAAAGTGTACTGCTATTACAGTTTTTCATAAACTTGGTGATATTCCGATGAAAACTGGATCAGTCTAAGAGCAGAAACTAAGAAAAACAGAGCGTTATGACGGACTTACGGATGGTTCGGAAATTAAATACCTCCTTTCGGGCAAATACAAGGAACATACATGTTAGATGATACAATACAACATTATTACTTACAATGTCATTGTTCGAGTTATCGTTCTCAGGAATTAACCCAACCATGTAAATACCAACATTGTTGATGGCATCAGCTTGCATCAATGACGTCACTTCAACTGATCCATGAGCCTTCTTGATTTCCTTGAGCCAAGGGAGTTCTCTGTCTGTGTCAATCTAAAAAAAACACGTTAAAACACATTTTAAATGAAATACTTTCCATAAATATAATAACTAAATTAACAAGGGCTGTTTGTAAAACATGCATGCCCCCTATATGGGCTATAAGTTGTAGTAGCAGCCATTGTGTGCATACGTTTTTTGTCACTGTGAACAACGGTGGTGGTGGTGGTGGTGGTGGTGGTGGTGGTGGTGGTGGTGGTGGTGGT
>VMBQ01000910.1:122560-145979 GCA_007657795.1 Dreissena rostriformis | reverse complement strand
GACCTTGACCTTTGACCTAGTGACCTGAAAATCAATAGGGGTCATCTTCCGGTCATGACCAATGTCCCTATGAAGTTTCGTGATCCCAGGCCTAAGCGTTCTTGAGTTATCATCCGGAAACCATTTTACTGCTTCAGGTCACTGTGACCTTGACCTTTGACCTAGTGACCTGAAAATCAATAGGGGTCATCTGCCGGTCATGACCAATGTCCCTATGAAATTTCATGATCCCAGGCATATGCATTCTTGAGTTATCATCCGGAAACCATTTTCCTATTTCCAGTAACTGTGACCTTGACCTGTGACCTTTGACCTAGTGACCTCAAAATCAATAGGGGTCATCTGCGAGTCATGATCAATGTTCCTATGAAGTTTCATGATCCTAGGCCTAAGCGTTCTTGAGTTATCATCCGGAAACCATCTGGTGGACCGACCGACAGACCGACAGACCGACCGACCGACATGAGCAAAGCAATATACCCCCTCTTCTTCGAAGGGGGGCATAATAATAATATTGAACATCCGAGCAAGATATGTTAAATATAAGTAATTTCTTATTCATTTCGCTTTGTGTACATTATTATCATCCATTATCGGTTATTAATTAATTCCTTTTGTGTACATATCATTTCATTATCATAAATTATTCTACAATTATTGACATACACACAATTAGTTAATAAAGTCCAGACCTACCAGCTGTTGGGGTAAATTTGGATTGGAATCAAGCTCTTTCCACACTATTCTGCATTTTTCTAACAATGCGCTGTAGTCACAAGCAGCAGTAAGCTCAAATATAAGTGGCGAATAGCCCAGCACAGCTGAGTGCAAACATTGAACTTTTTTAATATTCAGCGGTTCGTCTCCTGCCGACATCATTGCAAGGTCTACAAACACTTTCAATTCCTTTTGGCCAGCTGAAATCGAATACATACAAGTACTTACATAACCTTCTACTTAACACCTTGTAAAACAGATTTACAGTAACAATGACAATTGTTTACTGATGAGATTAAGAAAATACAGGTTTGCATTCTCAGACATTACATTACAATAACCAAACAACGTTCACAATTGTTACAATAATGTGCTCACAAAGTATTTAATTAATGTCCTAGCTGTAAGTTATCCTTCTCGCACTTTTCCCAAACAAGCTTAAACTATCTAAATAGCTTACATTTTATATGTACACATAGTTACACCAGTAACTTACTTCAAATTACTTGAATTGGAGACTGTGGATTATGGAATAATTGAATCAACACTGTCGTACACATTTTGTTACCGGACAGGATTCAAACTTAACACTCTTACGAATGATTCTAGTGCTACACAAACTGAGCAAAAAACACCAGAACAACTTAACCAAATATATTGCTTAAACAAAAAAAAAGTGTCATGATTCAAATATACCTTACATCTACCAGAAAGACTACCAAAGACTGCAATTCATACAAAATATTTATAAAAAGACTCGAAATAAATTCTGCACAGTACGGTACACTTCTATAACTTAATATACTACTAGTCTAGGCAATCTCCAAATGCCAATGAACGTCACGTAAAAAGTAGCCCTGTTACTACGCACACCCCCATCTTGGTAAATGTGCACAAAACATTACACAATAGTCAGAAACATTGAATAAGCAAACTTACATGTTTGCATCGATTCTTTGAGCCACTGGACAAGATTGTCACATCGAAGGAACATGTCCAAACAGTGTACCTTCTCCTTGGTGATATCCTTCAAAACTTTAAAAGTCTGCATAAGTTTTTCATCGAAGGCCTTCATTTTAAATTGTTTATCAATGTGCTGCAAGACAAGTTATCTTATCATTATTTAAAATAGCTATTCGCGAACAGTAATATATAAATTAACATGTTTAAAAAAAAAAAAAACAGAAACCACCTCCTGTGTTCTAACTAATAAGTTTAAAAGCCTATTCGCTTAATATTTAACCCATTAACACACTACAACGGACGAGTTGGGTTACAGTTGTATTTTACATGTCACAAAATACTTCAAAACTTTAAAAGTCTCCGTAAGTTTTTCATTGAAGTCCTTCATTTTAAAATGTTGATCTACAAGCAAATTCGTTGAATTGATATCCCCCGCCAAACTAAAGCTTTGTCACAGACGTGACGTATACCCCCACATGCTGCATTGACACAGAATATATACAAAGGGCCATAACTCCGTTATAAACATTTGGCGTGCATCATCCTCTTATCCATATATACACTCATACCAAGTTTCAATGAAATCCGCCAAAGCGCTTCCAGGATATGGCTCCAGACACAAAAGTGCCGGACGGACGGGCGGACAACGCCAAAACAAAAGGCGGAGGGATAATGAGCTGCAAGACAAGTTATCTTATCATAATTTAAAATAGCTAATCGCGAACAGTATCATAGAAATTTAACATGTTTGAAAAAAAAACAGAAACCTCCTCCGGTGTTCTAATTAAGCCAGTTTAGTTTTAAGGCCTATTCGCTTAATATTTAACCCATTAACACACTACAACGGACGCGTTGAGTTACAGTTGTATTTTACATGTCACAAAATAATTCAAAACTTTAAACGTCTCCATTAGTTTTTCATTGAAGTCCTTCATTTTAAAATGTTGATCAATGAGCTGCAAGACATGTTTCCTTATCATTATTTAAAATATCTATTCGCGAACAGTATCATATAAATTTAACATGTTTGAAAAAAACAACAGAAACCTCCTCCGATGTTCTAACTAAGCCAGTTTAGTTTTAAAGCCTATTCGCTCCATTAACACACTGCAACGGACGAGTTGAGTAACAGTTGTATTTCACATGTCACAAAATTGCTTCTCAATCACCGTGAACACAGGGATATACGCCAAACAATCTTAAAATACTTCATTAAATTACCTTGAAATACTTAATGCCAAATTACAAACATTTTGGTATTCCAGTTTTAGAGGAGATTCTTTAAGTTTTCACTATGTGATTATAAGTGAAAAAGTTGCCACAATGACAAGACATAATTCGATGCCATCGATTTTGTACAGGACCACCACGCGATTTTATATGCCAAATACCAACCCTTTGGGTATTGCAGTTTAGATGAGGAGAGTTTAAATCTTTACTATATACATACAAAGAAAACAATCAAACATGAGGGAGGAGCAACTTTTGACCCCAGGGTCATGATTTGAACAAACTTGGGAGATATACGAATTAACATGCTATGTATTTGCATGGTCGTTTTAGAGAAGAAGATTCTTAAAGTTATTTTGCTAGCATTGTCAAAACAAATCATGCGAAACCTGGTGGGTTGCCATTTTCGACCCCAGGGGCATGGTTTGAACAAAATTAGTATAGGATCACTAGACGTTGTTACACAACAAATATCAAAATTCTGATCCGTGCAGTTTAAGAGAAAATGTTTTCATGAAGTTTTCATATCATATTGTTAATCAATTGTTTAGCTATTTTGACCTTATGCAACATACGAGAAGGATTTGAAAATCTTTGGAATAGGGTGGCCCAAGGGGAATTTGTTTTACATTTCGTTTTAATTTGTCATGTGTTTATGAGGGGAAGTCGATCGTATGAAACGTTCACGCAAGCACCTCACGCACGCTCGGACTGACGGACGACAGACGTCTATCATGATTTCTTAAAAGCTCCCTATAAGCACTATGTGCTCAGGTAAGCCGAACATATAATACCTGTGATATTTGTTGGATACGCTTGAAGTTGCCTTTAAGATTATACTTTCGCTGGACTTTTAATAACACTCGTGCACCACTGACACACGACACTAACTGCCTATGTTCTTGCAGCTGACGTATACGTTGATTCGCAATAGGTTCTGAAACTCCAAACACGGTTATTTCTCTGACAAGACGATCGTCCAATTCATGAAAGGTAGAAAATGTCCTTTCGAATTCTTGAAACAGGATGTCACCAGTGGTCAATTTGTGTCCGAATTCCTTCCACCTAAAAATACAACCTCGTGTAATTTGTCTCAAAAAAGACAGAAACATATACACATGCTGTACCTAACATTATACATAATTTTAAACAATTGTCTCAAACTTCTTTAAATTAAGAGTTTTGAATTTGTAAAATTAAACATAATTCACTACTTCCTTTCCATTTTTAATACAAAATAAATATGACTGTATCTAAATTTGTGTATACATTGTTTTGGAGTGGCAATTAAGATTACATGCTGTTTACACAATTAATATGTATTCAGAACTTCTCGTGGCATCAAGGTTAAACAATAAATAGTGATCAATACTGCATGTTTTTTTTTTAAGACATGCATTTCCAGTTAATGGCCAATTTGTTGAGTTAAAACTTAATCACAGTCGTTAGAAGTATTAGGCTATAAGGATATACAGTTACATACCCTTTTTCAACTTCCATCCAAATAGTGTCCACAACATCAGAAAGACTTTTGCATGAATTTCCATTAGCATTGCATGCGCCTATCCACATTCTCTCAAACACAAAACTTTTTTCTAGTTTTTCAATCGACTTTAAAACATCAATAACTGACTGAGGAACATTGAATGCTTTAAGCTTTGGTTTTGAATTGTTGTCCACCTTCGCACTAGATGGCTCACAAAATGCGTTCAGAGGCTGTGCATCCAATGCATTTGCAGCAAGAGTCAGAACACGGTCTATGTCTCCTGTGTCAACTGAAAACAAATAAATTACATATGAACATAGGCAGATGGCAATAACAACTGGGAAATTCAACTGAACAAAGAACAAAAAATACAAATGCTAAAACTACGTATAATTATACCAACCATTTATACTCCGGCAGTGGTTCACCAGAATTGACATTTGCTTTGACTGCAGTTCAAAAGCCTCTAATTCTGCCATTCTAAGATGAACCACTTGAATAAACCATTCAACATGTTGCTTTGGCTCGAGAGCATTCATTACCGCTCCAAAAACGTTGACGTGTGCGTTAATTAAACGCAAGATTCCTATTTCAACGTTGCCATTGACAAGCGAATCCCAGCTACTCTGACAAATACTGACAATGAGGTCGAGATTTGGTTGAACATCAGGCATCAACAGTTGATTCTCCTTATCCTCGCCTAAACATACCAGCACATTTGATAAAGAATGATCAATCAAATGTGTAGAAAAAGACGAACCAATTAATCAAATAAGCGTATGTGCATAAAAACCCGCTACCAAGGCTAGAAACATATCGCTATGATACGGATGCCCACACCTACGCAGCCTTACCTGTTATGGAGCACAGTCTATAAACGAACATGTTATTTTGAAATTATGGATAACAGCAAGACCAAAGCAAAAGCCTTGCATGATTCATAAAACATACTGATAGTTCTTGCACAAATAAACGTTAATAATATTGTTGAACGCCTTGATATGTATATATTTTATGATGTTTCATTATACTATCTTTATACATTTTAGAGTTACTGATCGGAACCAGCATTTCTATTTTAGTAACGATTATCATATGATCATTAAGCATTTTACAATAATCAAATGCTTTTATGGGTCTGTATCACTAATGTATCGTTTATTAATTACATATTTTTTAGTTTATTCTCTTTCGTTTTTTAACAAACTACCCTTATAAACCAATAACATTATGTTACTGTGCAATACAAGAAATATATATAACTTTACGTTTGTTTTTCAAGAAAAGCTTGATTGGTGGCCAGGTCAATGTCATTCGAAGAATCTCTGGTGAGTCATCTTCCCTCTGTATTTGAGACTTCCATTTCTTCTCAAAAAGGCTTGTCATCAGTGTTTTCAGGCGCCTTTTCCCAGCCGAATCCATTTTATTGTAATCAACTGTATAGCCACCATCGATTGCCTGAAAAGAATCATGTGCACTGAGTCATACAAGTTCATGTAAAATGATTAAGACATGAAATAATGTTTTTCACATCAATACACAGATGCATCTAGTCGGACGGAAAAATGCAACAAACAAATGTTTATATGTGGTTTTACCACATGCCACTCTATTATGGTCAACATGCGCATACTTATTCAAATTAATAATCATGATAATAATTAATTTTGGTCCATCCTATTGTGTCGGTGGACATTTTGGACGCCATGTTGGATTGTTGTGTAACATAAAAAACTTACACAATGTCTGATTTTCGTAATGTGTTTTTTCCCTCCGAAACCAAAGTATAGACACCAAAATCATCAAGTTTGAGTGGATAGTTACATAGATATGATCATTTATAGGTTTTGGCGGCAATCTTGACAAAAAAAAACACTTCCAGGAGGACCGATTTTGGTAACTTTTTGATATGTTATAACGGACCTTCTACCTTACCAGGATAAGTTAAAATACCGTTTGTAGCAATTTCATAGTGGTCGATAGGGTATTTTTCATATAATGACCCGACTTCCAAGGATTATGGGATTCATATGTGGCACATTGTTTGGTAGTGGGGAACAATAATCAGTATATTAAAATCCTCTATGTGATGCAAAAGTTACAGAGCGGAAACGAAAATAGATGACTTGACGTTAAAGGTTTACAGAACGGAATTAAATTTAACAACGTTGTATCTTGAATTGCACCCTTTACCTTTCACTGAGGAGCAAGGGAGTTGCACACGACAAATTGTATGATCACGGATAATAATATTCTGCAATTAAAAATCCTCCCACACCCCATCGACCCAACAGCCTATCCATGGACTGATGGTATGCCTACTATCTGCAATCTTTCAGGCGTATACAAATGATGTCCAGCAATATACCATTTTGTTCATGGCATTTAATACCAGCATAGCAAACACACAGACCGAACTCAAACTTTATTTAACTGTTTAACGATATTAATATTATTACAATCAATAAGGAAACATTATTAAGTTTTTTTATTTCACATATTATTGATGAAAAATATTAAATTGAATTTTAATAAAAAATGAATGTGTTGTTTTTCTTACCTCGCTAGCCATTATTGTAAAGTGCGCCTGCATTTGATTCGGGAACGTATCCACATTCTGGCAGAAAAACGCTATGAACAGTTGTTTCATCTCGTACCACTTGGTGAACTGCATTCCCAGAAAATTCCAGTATATTGGTAAATTGCAAACACACGTGTAATGTTGTTTTCTTTAATAAATCAACTATACACTTTTTTGCTGCATTAGCTATCACTAAAGACGAGTATAATCTACATATAAAACTTAGATACAATTTATAAATAAAAAAACATCAATATTAACACTCATGAAAAAATAAGCAACGTTTTAATTCAGTGCCGCTGTGTTCATGATATTAAAGATTTAATCATTACTCTGTTTAGGGAGAGATGGAAATTATTTACAAGTTCATTTTATACTCCAATATATATTAATTAATCATCTATATTGGAATTGAACAACACATGAAAAAGTGTAATCAAATGATTGATGGGGGAAAATAGTTTCTGCCGGTAGTGGGGTTATGATCAACACAATCAAAAGTGTATCGATTGAAGGGCCCTAAATATATGAATAAGGTCCTCTACTAGCATGCCATTTTATTTGAATAAAATTATCTCCAATGTTGAATAAAAATTATCTGGACATGGTTTCTTAATGATTGGGTATTTTTTGTTTTTCAAATCTACCTTCTACTCAACCTTGATATCAAGAAAGTTCAATACTTATCACGACCAATTAAATGATCAAGTTCTGATATATGTTCCAGTCCTTCGAGACTAGTGAACAATTTTGAGCGGAATAATAGCAAGAAGATGGTGGCAAAAATAAATGTAGGTCACTATATTACTTACCTGCACTCTTAACTGCTGTTGAAGCGCTAGACCAACATGTTCATTCCACGTGTCAAATAATTCTCCATTGACTTGCATAAATGCATATTTCCAAATCTGAAAATGTATAATTCAAACCCTGAACAAATGAACATGGTGGTAAACTTAAAAGAACACCATGCCTCATTTAATAATCTCAGCTAGTATATTCAAGCCATACAAATGCGTTTCAGCAATCAATGTAACTTATACATGTATATATTTAAGAATATATAGCGCGCCTACGTATGTTCGCTAATATTTAAAAAAAAAGTGCACTGAGTGACTCTTAGCATGGATATATGGAACTGGTAAAATGATTTTCAATGTTTTAAAAGTTAGTCAAAATAAAAATCATATACCCTATTGTGATAAGTTTTAACTTTTAAAAAGTGACATTCACTTTGAATTCTGCCTCATAACTTATTAGCATTGTCTCAATGTAATGAAATATGAAGGAAGGTTTTTTATAAAAACCCATTAAAGGGCACATGAACGTGCAGAAAGCCATACAAATGCGTTTCAGCAATCAATGTAACTTATACATGTATATATTTAAGAATATATATCGCGCCTATGTATGTTCGCATGTATGTTCGCTAAGATTTAAAAAAAAAACAACAGTGCAGTGAGTGACTCTTAGCATGGATATATGGAACTGGTAAAATGATTTTCAATGTTTTAAAAGTTAGTCAAAATAAAAATCATATACCCTATTGTGATAAGTTTTAACTTTTAAAAAGTGACATTCACGTTGAATTCTGCCTCATAACTTATTAACATTGTCTCAATGTAATGAAATATGAAGGCAGGATTTTATAAAAACCCATTAAAGGGCACATGAACGTGCAAAATATTTGATATTCAAGTGTGATTAACTAGGTTTATGAGATATAGAGCGGACACACAAAATATTAAAGCTTAATATTCACCTTTCAAGAACGATCATGAACTATTACCATCTCAACTGTTGTCTCATTCATCCAATTATCTAAACTGTTTAGCCAAGTTTCATGAAAATCTGAACAATAGCATAGGGAAAATGAAGGAAACATTAAATAAAGGCTAAACTAGTATACCTTAACAAGAAATATTATAATATTTGACCTTCAAGTGTGAACGTGACATTTAACTAGCGTTATTGGCTTGTGCATTCTGCACATTTTACAAACGTTTTACAAACAACTTTCAAAGGGTATATGCGATATGGAGCAGGCACGAAAATTAAGGATACGAAATATATGACATTTAATTGTGTAACTTGACCTCCAGCAAGCTGACTATTATCCTTAAGCACATATAAGCATATGTCAAAAGTACATATAAGCAAAGCAACTTACAAAAGATACGACCATTGATGTAAAATTGTTACCGGTTAACAGTTTGATAATCAGAGCTCAAATAATTATCCACTGTTCAGCATGTTTACACAGAATTACAGTATTTTCGACGATCAAAAGATGGGCGTTCCACCCCCCCCCCCCCCCCCCCCNCCCCCCCCCCCTCCCTCCAAATACTTTAAAACTATCAAATATGTTAACAAAGACCGTACGTTTGTAAAAATACGAATAAGATAAAGGAGATATCAAAATTGGTGAAAAGGGCATTTACATAACTTAAGTTAAAGAACTTCCATGCTACTTAGTTTTAAAAGTTGCAAGAAATTTACACTATATTCAGAAGTAATCACCAAAACCGATTCCATCTCTTGTGTGAATATTTAGATGAAAGATATTAAATTAGTTGAACAATCAATTCCTAAATTAAAAACATCACAATGAAATGCATGAACACAAGCATGCTACGAATTTTAAAATAGATTCAACTTACATTCAGATTTTCACTTAAAAGTGAGGTCCATGAGAAGCTGGTAAAACCTCGTATCCACGAAGTGACATTCCCAGCAACAGCCATTATCTGTAAAGCACAATCATTTGCAGTCTTTTTTCCACCGGTTGCTGACAATATTTTGCCATGTATATCGGTGCAAAACATGAAGATGTAGCTCCAATATGCAAGCTTCAACACTCTGTCTGATGAGTGCATTCTCTCAACCGTTTCCATTCCTGTTTTATACGCTGTTGACCACCTTGCCAACGGCCTGCATCCAAAAATGCGAAATAGATATAATCTTTGCATACAAGTGAAACAAATCAACACATCTCAGTTTCATTCAAGTTTAAAATAATTTAGTATTGTATGACAATTGTAACATACATCTAACATGTATAAATGGTCCTTTTCAATTCAATAACATTCCTTTAGTAATTACATTTAATGTAAGGACACAAGTGGACGTAACATATCTGTATATTTACCAATTTTACAATAATACCAATACAGATACATGTTCTACTTTAAGGCATGTACACATACGAAACTAGATGACTTTCTATTACTACTGACTACTACATTCTTCCAATTAAGTTTCAAGATATCGCACATACTGTTTTGACAAAAATATAGATTATTTCCAGTTGCAATGAGTGCTGTATTTAAAACCTCAATCACCATTACTTTCGCCTCAGGGTAGCAATGTTGTTTTTGTTTTTGTGTATGACAAAACTTCTTATAAATAAGATGGCATGCTATTTGAAAAGCCTTGTATTATTATTATGCTTGATGAGGTCTGAAAGCAACCAAGCCATATTTTGCCAATAAAGTGCTGTATTATGAACTTTCAAATATGATCTTGACCTTAAGGGTAGCAATGTAATTCTCGCGCACTACACACCATCTCATGTAGGCTTACCTTGGTACTCAGCTATTTTTAATTTCTCCGAAGCAAGTAATAGAGTGGAAAAGTCCTATTTTGTTGGTCTTTGGCATAAAGGTTTGACATTGACTGTGAAGGTAGCCCTATGGTACTCACATTTAAACCTCATCTCACGCCAGTGAAGATGTGTGCAAAGTTAGCCAATCAATTGAGAACAATACTGTAATTACAAGTTGAGGGACCAATAGGCTGACATACTTACTGCATATATTAGTTTCCTATATACTCACCCTACCATTTGGTAATGATGGTATTATTATCTGAAAATAAAACTAAACTTTCATTAACATTCATAAACCGTAGACAATTAACTTACTCTGAACCGTTGACTACATATTTCTGCAGCCGAAGAACACATATCCAAAGGCAATCACAAACAATCTGAAAGCATAAACAGGAAGTATATTTATGTACAAATATCACAATGATAACATAAAGGCAACTAAAACAATTAACAACACTTGAACACAGACCCAAATGCCATACCATTCATTCACATAGTAGAACAAGACAAGTATCCATAGAACACAGATGACCCCACATTCCACTATTGTCTCTCAACACTCCAATTATGTCAAAAACAAGCCGCTATATGGTCAAATTTGACCTTTAACGTAAAAAATAAAGGGACCGGAACGAAACTCAAACTCGATCTGTAAGTCATGCACGTAGACTCACACACCAAATATAAGGTCAGTATATGAAAACATTTCGGGAAAAAAAACTACCGGAAAATAGGTATTTTAAAGGCAATTACTTATTCCAAGGCCCGTAACTTTGTCTGAAATCAATGGACCGTAACAAAACTAGAACATAATCTGTGAGTCATGTATGTAGACTCACACACCAAAAATTAGGTCAGTATCTGCAAGCGTTTAGGAAAAAAAGTCCGAAAAACAGTTATTCTGGATAAAATTTAAATCTTAAGTCCAAGGCCCGTAACTTCACCAAAACTCAATGGACCGGATCAAAACTCAAACTTCATATGTAAGTCATACAAGGAGACTCACACACGAAAAATACGGTCAGTATCTGAAAGCGTTTTTGAAAAAGAAATCCGAAAAAGTATTATTTTAAAGAAAAGCCATAAGTCCAAGGCCCGTGACTTCATCAAAAATCAATGGGCCGGAACGCAACTCAAACTTGATCTGTTAGTCATGTAGGTAGACTTGTACACCGAAATCAAGTCAATATCTACAAGCATTAATGAAAACAGTCCGGAAACTGTTATTCTAGAGAAAATACCGAAGCCGGTAACTTCACCAATAAAAAAACAACAATGGACCGGAAAGAAACTCGAACTTCATCTAAAAGTCATGCAGGTAGACTCACTCACCAAAAATCAGGTAAATATCTGAAAGTGTTGAGGAAAAAAACTCCGGAAACGGAATGCCGGACGGAAGGACCGATGGACGGACAGTTCGACTGCTATATGCCACCTTACCAGGGGCATACACATTGTTATGGTGCTGTTACTTGCACACCTTAACGATTGCATTATGCTGACTCTGACTAATGAGTAAGTAGTATAGTTTAAACTGTTCAAGGAGTGTTAAAACTACAAACAATATGTATACCAATAACAAAGAATCATGGAAATTTAAGGACACTTTGTTCAACCTAACACACAGGTACTGATAGACAAGATAACTGTTTTTCTAGTTAAGTAATGGTTCAAGTGACATGTACCCCACTCAATCCAAGTTCAATCACAAAAGGCATCAATAAGTGTTCATGAAACTATTGTTGTTTTTGTTAGTCAAAAGTATAACCTTTTATCACAATATTGAAATTCGGTCTCGGGTTATTGAGTAGGAAGTTTTTGTTTTTGTTGTAGTTTTTTGTGTGTAAATACCATGGGCACCAACCAATCCATAAAGAATCATCAGCTCTTGTTCTTATTATGTGCAGCTTTATCACAATATCACGATGCATTCTTAAGTATTTGGGTGGGAATTGTTTCGTTTATTTCGAGAAACAGTGCCATCAACTCCATAATGCAATCCCACACCAGTCTTTATATAAGATATCTTATGTATGAATGAATGAAATTTCATTAAAATAACTAAAATTGTTTTATCGGACATGAAAAAGTTGATCACATCACAATGTCCTTCATCCATACAATCAAGCCTAATCTAATAACCAAATATTTATTAAAAACAGCAAATGTATAATACCTTGACGTATTACATTTTTAATTTTTTTACGGTTTGTATGAATTAAAATAATAATAAGCCCAGGAACTGCACACAGAAAACTAACACTGCACAACAAATTCAGAGTTACTTAATGATACGCATGTAAAAACCTTTTCGTTCTGTGTACCAATCAGTGTACACATGTGACCACTTGGATATTGTGGATTTGTAGACAAACTCCAAAACCGCAAAGTTGCCAGACAAACATCAATCGGAAATACTTCTAATCCGCAAAGATAATGCAGCTCTATTGGTACCAGGGCTGCTACAATACTCCTAGGCAGAAATGGGTCCATATCAAACAACGGCACCAAGAATGTTAAAACCTCTTCCATTGATCTGTAAGAAATAAAACACAAACGTGTGTTCAACTAACAAACCATGTTCAAGTTATGCAAAATAGTGTATAATGTGCAAATGTTATATAATGGAATGTAATACACTTTGACAAAACGCTAACTCACACTGCCCATTTGTATGTACGTCCTTGGAATGTTTTGACTTCACTTTCTATGTCAACAATTCCCCACCATTTTGGTATTGTATTAGAATGTGACAAATCTTCTCCCAACTCTTCGTATGGTTTGCACACATCAGTTACAAAATGCAGCAACGGTAAACAGAACATCCAAGATGGATCTTTCTCGAAGTCTGATTGCATCTTGACAATGTTAATAAATGCTTTTTTCAAAGTACTGAAAAATTCAAGAGGGTCACATAGAAACAATAACCTATAATGTAAATGTACATTGCTTACAATTTAACAGAACAATGAATAATTGTATTATTGTAAAGGGCAGGCTATTTTATGGAAAAAAATGAAGAAGTTCTCAAAAACTTGTCATTAAACAAGCCAGTACACAGTGGAAAGGATATGTAATCACAGTGTTACAAACTTACTCTTTTGTTGACAGTGTCATTACATCACGCAGTTCTAAGCACGTTTTTGTTTCAGCATCCGCGGAGACCAGTAGGCATCGGCAGAGCGCTTGCCAATCTGACTGAGGAAGACCAATCTGGATCCTGGTGCAGGCTATCGCAATGCCTACTGCACGCACAACTAATGCATTGCTTTTCTCCGTCGTCTTGGATCCTAGTTGCTTTTGCATGTCACCAATAGCGTTTCCAAGTAGCAGCCTACCAACCTAAACATTAATATATAAAAAAAAAACATTATACTTTTTTAGTTTTATATGAACGCTTAATTTAAAAGATATACACAATGAAATGAAGAACATGAAGATAACAATGTTGATTTCAAATAATCGCATTATGTCAAAGGTATAAGTTTGTTGATATAAAAGTTTACCTGCTGTTTAAAATCTTTATCTGAATCAAAACATTTCACATGAGAAAAATACATTTTTCTCAATCCAAATACAAGAGCATCTAATTTCGCCAGTGACTCCTGGAATGATTCTGTTGCAGCACCGGTTGTAAACCACTCAGGACAAAAACATTTAGCAAAGGTTTCCATTCGTTTAAGACTCTTTTTCTTGAAGGTCCCTCTGATATAGCTGGTAAAGTTTTGCCAAATACTTTTTGGCGGTTCTTGAACTGCGACCCCATCATACTGGTGCCATTTCTCTGCGAAAATAAAATAATGTTTATAGTTCAATTATAATATGTTATTATATTATATTATGTTATTGTATTAATACGTGTTACCGCAAGAATATGTAATTTGGTGTACACATTTAAACAAGTGGGCAAAAATCCCTACGCCGCTAGTCTAATCCCCAAAGGAACTCAACTAGTTTCACTATAGCAAGTAACGGAAAACTGCAACCACAACACCAGGAGCTCTTTTTTAACGTCATTGAACCTTTTTTGAACATGTCCCAGATATCATTAGAACAAAAGTTCAGAGCAAGTGTCATTACATGTATGAGACAAGGGATGTGTTTGTAAGAAACACAATGCCCCATTTTGAGCGCTTTTGACCCATATATTTGACCTTTGACCTTAAAGGATGACCTTGAACTTTCACCACTCAAAATGTGCAGCTCCATGAGATACACATGCATGCCAAATATCAAGTCTTCAATATTGCAAAAGTTATGACCAAGGTTAAAGTTTTGGGACAGACAGACAGAGTCACAGACATAGTCACAGACAGAGTCACAGACAGAATGACAGACAGAATGACAGACGGAATGACAGACAGAATGACAGACAGGCCAACAACAATATACCCCCTCTTCTAAGAAGAAGGGGGCATACAAATAATTAGAATTATATTGATTATTAATGCTAATACAC
Source organism: Dreissena rostriformis (assembly GCA_007657795.1). NCBI lineage: Eukaryota > Metazoa > Mollusca > Bivalvia > Myida > Dreissenidae > Dreissena > Dreissena rostriformis. The sequence continues at coordinate 130,933 of VMBQ01000910.1, read as the reverse complement.
ACGCGATCTTGCTATGTGTACACCATTTAGCTATCAAATTTGTGATAGGTGCATATGAATCGAATTCCTCGACTAAGCAATCTTTACTCTTTAATTATCTAATGAAGAAATCAGGTTAATAAAAAGTTAAGAAGTCAAACAAATTGATGACAATTTGAAATATACTGTGGGCACTGATCAAATTAAAAATTAAGAAAAAATTATGTGCACTAGTTGCAATTGGTTCTAAGAAATGCTGACACTTCGGTATCTCATTGACTAATATTAATCTTATAATAGCTAAAAATGCTACCACATACCAGTTTTCTGTATCTTATCCACTGGGACCTTTAATATTCTGTTGTGAAATTTGCTGCCTGATGTTGAGTCATAATAATATTCAAAGATAAATTCACTGTTATGTTTAATACAGTATTTGTAAAGCACTCCTGACTGGATCAAATGCCGTGGTACGTGTAGCTCGTACGTAAACTCAATCTGCTTCTCTAAAACTCTGTTCAATAAGATGCTAGACATGTACATATCACATATAATAGCATATAGTACAAGTTTGGCACAAACATATTGTTAAAAACATTAATTAAATTACATGAACACTTTCACTTTGAACACACGTGACCATTTCTACCCAACAAGACAGGTGAGTATGCACTATTTCATTCACATAAGAGATATGCTTATTTTTTGTTATATAATTAGTTTGTTTAGTTTTGATTAAGTTAGTTATATATATTTGAATCATATGACATATGAGACATGGACAGTTCTGCACCCTGGGACATAATGACTTATTATGTTGACAAACATTGTTTAGGACCATTATCTGATGTCAAAAACCAAATATCAAAGAACGGGGAAGGCATGATCTTAAAAAATATGTGTTGAGGACTACTATTGAATTTTACAAACACAAAAAATAAACCTCTCATTCTTGTCATTTTAGAGACTTACATTATATTGAAATCTACTTTAAACTCTGATGACCTTAATATGCAGCTGACTTGTACAATGTGAAATTCAAATGAGGGTCATCAAATTAGCATTCATGTGAAGTTTCATCAAATCTGCCTGATTGTTAAGGATATAGCAATTGAAGTCAATGTTTCACAATAGATAGATGCGGCTAAGATGACTAATCTTCTTAATTGCTTGTTTTTAGACATGTCAAATTTCCAGACAAAAAAAAATGGGCTCACAATGAAAATTATATTAAGTTTGATTTTTTTCCGTTAAAGTTTCAGCTGAATTACACGTGCCGAATGTAATATTGTTATTAGAATCATATAACAATGGAAGATCAGATTACCTTCCCGATTTTGCAACATGTGATTCGCTCTTCCATTCACCCAGCAAAGGCGAATTAAATTTGAGTAAAACTCGGCTTGATTCTTCTCCCAGTAGTTTTTTTGAAACAAGCACATGAAAAACCACCATTATGGAATCTTTGTCTGGAAACATTCTGCAAAAAATAAATACACGCTTTATATACAAGTACACAGTGAAAAGCAATATGTAAATGTAAGTCAACAGTGCTAAAAGCTTCCACAAAAAGGTCAGTTTTTTAACTAAGTTTTATTGTTCATGGAGTAAAAAGGAAACTGTAAATCAATTCTATAATTGAATACTTCGAAGTGTAAATTGGCTAGTGTAATTTTGTTTTAATGTTGTCTTTGTATCGCACCAGATGTTAAACAAGAAAAACAAGAGTTCCGCGGTCGGAGACATATGCTCCCCCCCCCCAAAAAAGGGCCTTGACACAGGATTGTATGCAATAAAACTGACCTTTGATGACATATCAAACGGAAACCAATTAAACACTTAATGGCACAGTGACCTTGACCTTTGAACTGGTGACCCCAATTTCAAAAGGGTCATCTAATGTCCAAGGCCAATGCACATTTGAAGTATCAAGCCAATCGATCAATTCGTTGACAAGTTATTGATTGGAAAGGATTTTTACACTTATTGTGACAGTGACCTTTACCTTTGACCTAGTGAGCCCAATTTCAATAGGGGTCATATACCGTCCAAGGCCGATGCACATGGGAAGTATCACGCCAATTGGTCAGTCCGTTCACAAGTAATTGATCGGAAACGAACTGGTCTACCGACAGACCGACCGACCGACATCCAGCAAAACAATATACCCCCTCTTCTTCGAAAGGGGGCATAATAAATATTGGATATAGATATAAAACGAATGTAAAACCTTGTATCTAGAGTTTTCTTAGCGGCAGGGAGAACTGTGTTCTTATTCTGAAAATAATTTAAAAACATGAATTATATTTTTTAGATATTACAATATTTAACATTTAATAATGGCACTGTAGTGACGTCAGCGCTTACGTCGTGGCAGATAAAATCACACCAACAAGCAAACCATTTGTAAATGAACTTAACATTTTAAGGTAGTTTTTTTTATCTTACCTTCTTATTTGTTTGATTCTTGTTTTTCTTTCCCCCATCAGTTGTAGTGGGCAATTGGTTGCTTTCAACCGGATTGTTGCTTGTTGGGATATTTGAAGGTTTGTTTAGTGTCAAATCTTCGAAAAATGATGGTAGTATTTGAGCTGCATTTTGTTTCGTTCCATGGTCATCAACACCTTTGGCTATGTTGTTATGAGTTTGAGAACGTAAAACCATACCAAATACAGGATCAGATTGTATTGTAGTATCATCATTATTTCCAGTTTTACTAATCTCTGAACGTTTTTCAATGGACTCATTTTGTTTGATGGGATTATTCTGTCTCAATTTTGCAGCCTTCTTTTCTTGTTTCTGTCTTTTCTTTATTTTTGAACTACTTGGACCGTGGCGTTTCTTCCCGTGTTTGGTTCTGATTTCAGAGTAATTTTCGCCAATACTGGACTCATCACCTGCTAAAGAGTCTGATTTGTTTGTACCATCATCTGAATCTGATCCGGATGAATCCTCTTCACTGTCATGGGTCACATCAAGTGAAACACTATCTGCATCCTCGTCAGGGTTATGGTTATCCATATCAATTGTGTTTTCGTGGGTTTTATCTGAGTGCTGTGTTTCGGTTATGTTCTCCACTATTTGTTCATTGTTAGAAGAATTTGCATTCGTCTCATTTCTTTCTGAGATTTCTCCTTTTGGCTCGTCCAGATCCACTTCCATATCAGACATCTGCTTTGAAGCAATTGTGTCTTCTGAATTGGAACAGAAAATTATCTTAGTGAGCAAGCACAATAAGGCTTTGTTACATTTTTTGTATATTTATGTTTTGTTATTGATAAAAAAAATATGCAATATGCTAAATGATTTCTTCGATCCTATTGATATAAAAAACTCAAAGTCGAATACAACATATGAATATAATAAATACTCTGAGTAAGTGCAAAATAATATGTACCCTTAGAGAGCAAACAACTTTAATATTAACTGCATTAGTGCGGAAATTTATATATATCAGTCTGTACTCATAACGCACATTGAGTTGTACACTCATACATGGACAGATCAGGGCCATACATGTTCATTTTGGACATAGTGACATAAGGCCCTAAAATAAATATAAACAAGAGCTGTCACACCATAGGATGACATATGCCCCCTTTTTCCACATTTTTGTAAACCTAAACGCAAAGTGTTTTTCCACATTTTTCAAAACCTAAACGCAAAGTGTGACGGAATTTCAGACGGAAAAAACAGACAGTACAATCACTATATGCCTACCTTCTGGGGCATAAAACACAAATACATGTTTAACTTTAAATACTTGTTAAAAATGCATGACATAAAAAGTTTTCAACACATTAAAGTAGTTACCATTTTCAGGAACTTTTTCTGTAAACCCTGCTAGTGTAGGGATATCTTCTTCATTTCTGACTGTAGAATTGTGTTGATTCATATCGCTTGAACCACAATCTTCTATGCTTTCCACTAAAGGGTGATTCTTTGTAGTTTTTGTAGATGACCCAATATCCATTAATTGTTCTTGATGGGGGTTTTGTGGATTAATTGCCTCAGAATTTTGCATTTTTGGTATCGGTTCATTTGTTGGTTGATATGGAGTTGCTTCGGGAGAAAGCTTCTGTGTAGATGTTTCTTCCATGTCATCACCAGTTTTGCTTGTTTCATTTTGTGGAATGTCGGTCACAGAGTCTGGAACTGGTGAATGCCGGTGTTGAGATGTATCTTTTCCTTCAGTACAGGTTGCAGCTTCCACTATTACAGAAATATTATGTTATCAATGGATTGTTTTGTAAACAAGAATATGATTATAACATATTGCGAGATTGCGAGAGAAACATGAAATCATGAGAATGATAGCAGATAGTATACATATTATAGCATGTTTTCTTTTAAAATTAGTATTCATAAACAAATATGGAAAATTAACCCCACTCACTTTCCAATACAAGTAAATGATTATGATGGTTTTTCTTATTATAATCGATATTCACTGAACTTTGCTCTTAACTTTAGGTTTAGAAAAATGTGATAAACCTCAGCAAAAAAGAGCTTATTTTAAGGGTGATTTATACCTAACANTATTTTAAGGTGGTAATATGTATCGTTCAACATTTGACCTCTTAGCATGACCTTGACCTTGAAAGCAGTCGCATGTTTTTTTTACCGTTCCACGCTGTCTCACGTGGGTAAAAAAAAAAAAGAATAACAAGTTATTTTAACAAGAGGCACTATATCACTCAACTGAGACATGTGGAACTAACCAATTATGTGCATATGTTTATGCTTGTGTAATAACTGTGGTTTTAAACTACGTTTTTGACTCTGTTTGACACAGATTATTTATAGTATGACGCAATATTAAACAAATAAAAGTTTTAACTATATACCAGTACATTAAAACAAGAGGACCATGGGCCCTAAGGCGCTAACCTGAGAGCCAAAGGAACTAGACTTTTCTGGTTGATTCATAAAGATTGGACCAAAAAAGTGACTTTTAACATGTTTTTTTTTTTTATATTTGACCTAGTGACATAGTTTTTGAGCTCATATGACCCAGTTTCAATCTCTGCCAAGATTTCATTGGGAAAAATGTTTTGACCAAGTTTCATGGAGATTGGCCAATAAATGTGGCTAATATAGCGTCAACAAGTTTTCACTATAGCCATATAAGGAAAACTGCCCCGCCCCCGATGGCCATGTTTTTCAACGAACCATAACCATTTTAAAATTTTCAAACTCGGTAGAGCTATTGTTAGAACAAATGTTCTGATCAAGTTTCATAAAGATTGGATAATAAATGTGACTTCTCGAGTGTTAACAAGGTTTTACTACATAGCCATAAAAGGAAAAATGCCACGCCCCCTGGCGGCCATGTTTTACAACGGATCACAACCATTTTCGAACTTAACCCAGATAGCATTTTGACAAGTATTCTGACCAAGTGTCATGAGCATTAGACCAAAAATGTGACTTCTAGAGTGTTAACAAGGTTTTACTATAGCCATATTATGAAAACTGCCCCGCCCCCCTGGCAGCCATGTATTTCAAACAGAGCAGAACCATTTTCAAACTCATCCAAGATATAATAAGAACAAATGTTCTGACTAAGTTTCATGAAGATTGGACAATAAATCTTAATTCTAGAGTGTTTTAAAAAAAGGTTTTACTATAGCCATATAAGGAAAACTGGCCCGCCCTCTGGCGGCCATGTATTTCATCAAACCGGAACCATTTTTGAACTCGTCCAAGATATTATTGGGACACATGTTCTGACCAAGTTTCATAAAGATTGGACAATAAATGTGACTTCTTGAGTGTAAACAAGGTTTTACTACATGTATACCCATATAAGGAAAACTGCCCCGCCCCCTGGCGGCCATGTGTTTTATCAGAAAGTGTAGGGTTATGGTTCTTAAGCTAGCACTTTTCCTCATTGATATCATTACACCCATGAAGTTTCATGTTGAAATCTTGAATGGTATCTGTGATATAGCCCTAAAAGTAACATTATACAAAAACAAAGGGCAATAACTCTTATTTAAGAAAGTTTAGGTTTATGGTTCTTGTGCATGGCACTTCTCCTCATTGATATCTATACACCCATGACATTTCAAGTTGATAACTTATATAGTTTTTGAGATACAGCCCTGAAAAGTTTGAGACAGACGGCAGATGGACAGACTGACAGACTGAAGGACAACGCCAATTCTATATAACAACTTTGAAAGCGAGTCAACTTATAATCCTTCCTGTGAAGTTTTGTTTCAAACTGGAGGAGAAGATTGTTAGACGAAAAAGTTTCTGGGCACAAGCATAGACTGACATTTACGAGAAAGCCCTAAAATGCATGCGTCATTAATAGAGCAGGCGAGCTCCTTTTCTAATTAGATGGTGTATTATTACTATGACATGTGGCCTCAAAGTTTGATGTTGACCTTGAAGGTAGCCACATCGTTGTTGTTCAAGACACACCATCTATAGGTGAGCATGTACGTGTGCCAAGTTATTTCAATGCATGAGGAACTTAATTCTTCACAGTTTTTGGACAAACCTACAGACGGGCAGAACCACATACACACAGAACGACAGAAAAGAGTGACTCAGATGAAAGCCCCTTCTCCCTACTGATAGTGGAGGTATAATTCGGCTTTTTCCTTTTTTTTAAGTGGGATTGACATATTAAATATCATTAATTATTATAATAGAACCAGTATAAATATCAAAACTGACTTAAGAATGTTACTAATATGTGAACCTATAACATTTACTGCAAGTTGAAAGTAAGAGATTCAATTGCTCTAATTCTTTGACATCATTACCTCGTGTTTGTGCCGTTATACATGTGGCACAAAGATGCTGCCCCTCTGGACACGTTGCTCCACATTTTCCACATTTCCCAGACCAAAACCAGGCTGGATCAACTGGATGTCCACACTCTTTACAAAATTTCTTCTCAGATAATATTTCTGCATTACATAGATTACCATCATCATCTTTTCCAGGGCACAGAACCACCTTTGCTTTTACAGCAAGTTGTGTTCCACATTCCTCGCAGAACTTCCCGTCCCCTTCTATCCCACATTTAGGGCACTTCATAGTTCTATCTGGCTTTGGACTTTTACATTGTTATCTGTAACAAACAAAAATTTATACCATATCAGTTACAACTGTCGATCTATTTGTGATAATAGCTAACTGCATAAAGTATTATCAGATATCGCATGTATGCAAGTTTGCACATTATCTGTTATCACCTAAGATATTTTGTTATGTATAAACCAGTATTTGGTGAAATAAAATCATCAGAATTTAAGAATGAATACTCATAAGTAAATGTTTGGTGAAGTAAATGAATTGTTGGCTAGTATACATTAGCATGCTATGGGTATCTTGGAAAAAACACAATTTACATTTACCATATTTTGAGAGTTGTGAACTTAAGCATCTTATATGTATGAGAACTTTCCATTTTTCTAATGCTGCAAGAAAATTAACAGTCTTAATGGAAACAAAAATGCTCATCTTTTTTTATTAATATACTAACTAGCATGTTACTTAATAAATAAGTTGAACTTACAAGAGGGCGATTATGTGCTCACAAAAATTGTATGTGAAACAAATTAAAGACTTTTTTGGCAAAGTGAAAGTTATTAATAGGCAATTTTATTTTCAAATGTGTTTAATTGTGTGTGGTAGTGTTTGTCTTGTTGTTTGTTTTGCAATATTTGGTATTTATTTTTATTGAAAAGTAATTGTTCACAGATTGGTAAAATGAGAATTTATATAAACAAGGGCTGTTTGTAAAACATGCATGCCCCCTATATGGGCTATAAGTTGTAATAGCAACCATTGTGTGCATACGTTTTTTGTGGTGGTGGTGGTGGTCCATTTTACTGTGTTGAGTCACCGTGATCTTGACCCTTGACCTAGTGACCTGCAAATCAATAGGGGTTTCCTGCCGGTCATGAGCAATGTCCCTATGAAGTTTCGTGATCCCAGGCGTAAGCGTTCTTGAGTTATCATCCGGAAACCATTTTCCTTTTTCCAGTCACTGTGACCTTGACCTGTGACCTTGACCTTTGACCTAGTGACCTCAAAATAATAGGGGTCAACTACCAGTCATGCCTAAGCGTTCTTGAGTTATCATCCGGAAACCATCTGGTGGACGGACCGGTGGTGGTGGTGGTGGTGAACCATTTTACTGTGTTGAGTCACCGTGACCTTGACCCTTGACCTAGTGACCTGCAAATCAATAGGGGTTTCCTGCCGGTCATGACCAATGTCCCTATGAAGTTTCGTGATCCCAGGCCTAAGCGTTCTTGAGTTATCATCCGGAAACCATTTTACTGCTTCAGGTCACTGTGACCTTGATCTTTGACCTAGTGACCTGAAAATCAATAGGGGTCATCTGCCGGTCATGACCAATGTCCCTAT
>VMBQ01000910.1:29802-113203 GCA_007657795.1 Dreissena rostriformis | reverse complement strand
TATATATATTATAAATAAAATTGCTTAACTACATGTGTGTGGTCTTTTGCACTATATATTATCTTAACTTATAATAAATATAACTTTTTAAAATGGATTTTGGTGTTTTTGAGATAGATTTTGGTAGATTCCGGTAGATTTTGGTATAATCCGGTATTTCTAGTGACCCCGGAGGGTTACTTTCCACCAATGTGTACAGACAGGTTAACTTGCGTTACGTTTGAACAATAAAGCTTACTGTATTTTTTTCAGACACTGATTGGTGTCGGGTTTATTTATATGCGTTCATTCATTTGAGCACATACAATCGCAAACTGATTACTGCACAGTTGCCACGATATATGTTTATCATAAAATCAGATAAACATCTATTCAAAGATTTGTCATTAAACAATGATTGGAAACATCAATGCTAGACTATGGCGGATTTCGTGTAATCTCGCGGCGCACTGTTATCTGGCGTTATTACGTCTGTCTTCAGAGTGTAGAATTGTGAAGCATGAAACACGTTTCGACATTTACTACAATTAACATTTATAAAAGTGATATAAACATAATATAATCATAATAAATTGAGAAAAATGTGTTTCTGCAGCAATACTAAGCGACACTATTTAAAGTCGAATTAGCTTTTTATAGTACATATAACACCTTTCACTTTTACATTTGCCTCAACATTAATTATTTCTTAATAAATCTAGAAGAAGAAGAAGACGGAAAAAAATATAAAGCATCGCGCTTTCCCGTAAATAATGTCGCCTGTCGCCATTTTATGTCGAAACACAATATTTAACGCGACCCACTATATGACAATCTATACTGAACAACGAAAGTTGAGAATAAATAACGACACACGACTTTTCAACATTCAATAATCGCATAGCCACATTTTTTTTTTTTTTTTTAAATAATTGTTGCATTGGATGTCTTATGTTATTGTCGAGCATCGTTATTCTTTGAACATTGTTATAAAGTGGGTCGTACTAAATAAAATTAGCTGCCATGCACGAAATTCAACTGTTTGAGGCGCGACAATAAGAAACGACCCGCAACACGACCAGTATATCGAGCAAATACCGTCCTTTTGTCGATTGTCGACTTGAATCGAAAAAGCACGACTCGGGATATGTGACGCGATATGAGACAATGACCAATCACGCACGTGAATGGACAACGACACTCAACTATGCGGAATTCCGATTAGTGATCCACTGAATGTCGTCGGCCTCTCTTTGAAGTCTACAATCGACATAACGCGCCATGAAAATGTTTATTCCAATATTGAATACCGTTGGTAATTGTCGAGTGTCGAAATGTTCTTAAAAATTGATTGTCGTTTGTATAAATCGACACACGATATATACTAACAACACGGCACGACATTATATCGCGCAAAAATCATGCAATTGTCGATTGTAGGCTTAAATCTATGGACAAAGGCACGTGATAGTAAACGCGACGACAATAACTGCAAGAGAATGTTAACGCCACTCGACATCATATCGTGCACATGTAGTGTTACTGTCAACTTTCTATCTGAATCACACGACGAACAACATGAAACGCGAAACGCGATTTTGCTACGTGAGAAACGACAATGCAGAAACAATACGGGACATATGCTCGATTGACTGCAGCGCATTGTTGACAATTGTCGTAACGGTTATATAAAGTGAGCTGATTGTCACAATGTAATCACAGCTGGTTGTCGCTAGAGAGGAGTATATTATATTTTTTTCTGGTGGGGGTGCGTAGAAAAAAGAAAAAAAGAAGGTTACAGTAGGCACAAACAAACCACAGTCGATAACGTTCAGGCAAGTACATTTGTCTGACGTACAAGATTATCACCGTCAATACTTGTAAAAAAAGAGTTCAAATCCATATATTTACAGTAAGCAATCTTCAAAGGATATTTTGTTTGAATACACAATGAAGGTTAGTGAAAGAAAAAGTGACGACATATATAAAAACGTCTATGTGCTTTGCCGATAATAGTGTAACCTGCATGCGTATCGTTCATATAAGTTTAGATAAACTTATCTTCCTTAATTGAATCACGAGGCTTGTACAAATGATAACATATACATTCTTTTTTTTTAAATGACTTTTAATTTACCTTGTATTGCATATATAAAATGTTTGGAATCCCAAGTTGGTTGTTTTCAAAAATTATGAATTACAAATCCATGTAACCTGATTCATGTTCATGGATGAAAAAATGCAATTAGTATTTAAATACATTCTCTTTAATCGAATCAGTAGTCCTGTAAATGTCCAATAACTCATGTTTCCCATTTAATGATAAAATAATAGTACAATCAAAATGATGATTTTCAATTATGAACACACTTGAATGAATATAAAAGAACGGGTGAGTAAATATCACAAAAGGTTGGTATTTGGGAGCAGGAGGACGGCACCGACAATTAAACGCTCTGATACGAATATTATGGACACACGTGATTGTGTATCAGGTGCTTACGGAATACCGTTAGGGCCATAGTGGTTACACATTAAAATCCAGAGGGCGAGAATGCGAGAATGCGAGAGTACGATGACGAGAAAGCGACAATACGATGACGACAGTGCGACAATACGATGGCGACAGTGCGATAGTACGATTGCGACAATGCGAGAATGCGAGACCGCAAGAGTACGATGACGAGAATGCGACAATACGATGGCGACAGTGCGACAATACGTTGGCGAGAATGCGAGAACGCGATGGTGAGAATGTGATGATACGATGGCGACAGTACGATATTACTATCGAATTGTCGCCATCGTACTATCGCACTGTCGTCAACGTATTGTCGCACTGTCGCATTGTCGTCATCGTACTATCGCGTTCTCAGATTCTCGCCATCGCGTTCTCGCATTCTCGCCATCGTATTGTCGCACTGTCGTAATCGTATTGTCGCATTCCTTCATCGTACTCTCGCATTCTCACCCTCTGGATTTTAATGTGAAACCACGATGGCCCTAACGGTATTCCGTAGGTGATAGTGGACAGCTGAATGTCATAAATTGGATTTCATGATTATTCAACTGCTTATTGATATCAGCAATTCAATCAAAGTATTCCTTGTCTCCAAAACAATGGCGTTTGACAGCCCCCCAAAATCTAGGTATAGACACCAAGACCATGAAATTGGAGTGGATAGTTACATAGTTATGATCATTAATAGTTTTTGGCGGCCATCTCTTGGCAACCATTAACTCATAAGCGTATTCAGCCAGAACTCATGGGTCGCAGGTTAGGTCCCCTGCTCAAACCTAACATACGTTATCGTCTTTCACATGAGACGTAAAGCGATGTGCAGTGAACTAGGGACTTAAAATCGGTACTCAAAATACGCAGGGTCGACTCTGGAACGAGATGTGTGCTGTCTCACGTACTACCCCTCTCAACCAACATAATAAATCATCTGTGCCATTTCGGAAACTTGATAATAAATCTACTAAACGCACGATCTACTTCTAAATACTAAATACATTTTTGAATAATTTATGTGTATGAAAATAGTTCTAATTAATAGGATAAATGAAAATATTTTATTTGACCTTTTTTATAATTATAAACAAAACGTCCTTAGATATTATCTTGGATTATAGTCACAAATAACACCATTGGCATATATGAACATTGTTCCAATAAGATGACTGAACACAATTATATATTTTGTCCAATTCCAGCCTGCAAGAATAACGGATTTTCCTGTGCGGTTACCTGGTCACCCTCAGCCAGAAGCACCTACTTGGAATGTGTAGTCAGGTACTAATGGATACCTAGCAACAGGATTATGTTAAAATGGTATGCGATAGTTGCGTGTAATGCATAGGGCGGAGTTTAACTTTTACCCTTTTGCGGCTAGAAGTTTTAGAAAAGTCTTAAAGGGCAATACTATCAATATAAACGGGGCACAAAGGAAGCATCACAATGCCCCTAAAGTTTCTTTTTCTGATCGGATCCAGGGCATTTTCAACGTTTTAACTTGTCAGTATAGACTTAGACATTGACATACATGAATGTGGATTGAAAACCTATCCATCCCAAAACCTGAGTGTTGTGTAGATCACCATGTTTTCACATTCTTCTGATCCCCAATAACGCCTTAGCAAAGTAAAATCTGTTTATACCGGCTCCTCTTTAAGACTGAAGGATGATAGAATTGTCGCCTGCTGATTCATTTATGTCAATGTTTGGTACATAGGAGGTGGCCATTTCGTTTAACTTAATAATACATCGCTTAATATTAGAAATATTCTAAAACTTGCTGAATAAGGAACACTTTTGATGTGTATTTAAATCACCTGCAATTTTTATAACTATAATACACAGTGCGTTCTGTATTCTCAATGTGAATAAAGAATGCGAGTATTTCAAAAAGAGAGTTATCGTTGTTGGTGATGCGTTTAAATGCTTAACGTTTTATGATCTGAAATCATACTTCCATTTTTGAAAATATTCCAATAACCTGAAAATATGAACATATTGTTGATGAATTAAAATACAAATCGGTATTTTTAATCTCAAACAGTAACAATAGAATAAACAACATCAACAAAAATTAAGTGTGTATAGATCATTTACAGCAGAGTTTGCCTTGGAATATAAAGTAACTCCAACAAATATTATCACTTTTATTCCTCTTCCTTACAAGCATCGTATACTCACATACCTTAATCGTGCACATTTTTCAGTAAACTATTGAACTATTGAACAGTATATAAATTTAGACGCTTGGCAGTATACACAAACATTACGACAATGAAGCTGATTGTATTTAAGCTTTTCCGGATAATAAATCAATGAGGCAAACTTGTGCAGCAACTTAAACTGATATAATTGAAACTCAAAATATTCACTTAACAGTAATATATAAACTCAATCAAACACCAATTACACGTGATATTTTCACGAAATGTTCAACGGTTGTATCCCGCCATTCACACCTTATCAGAGTCACCGCTCATTTACACGCGTAAATATAATATGTTATTAACCAAAGCACATAAACCTAATGGAACAACAAGTTCACAGGTTATTTTTCCCGATTGTGCAACGGTTTTGCATGTCATTCACATCAAAACTAGCTTTTGCTTGTAATTAAATTAGTGTTTCGTTGCTCGCCCTTAATGGTCCTAATAAAAAAATATAAATCTACATAATCAACGCAATTAGTAATTTATACTTAAAAGTATTACGCTTCGTATTTTTATAATTTCAGACACGAGTGACACAGAAAATAGTAAATGATGATAGTCATTTTGCATTAACATTTTTAAAAGTAGGGATGTCGACCGAGAACACTTACTATTGATTTCAATGACCGTTAAACGATGTGTTATCATAATACTCGTATTGGACATGCGTTCATAAGTACCATGCATAACACAATACTTTAACAATTTGTCCTACTCGTCATATTGCTAAGAATTACGATTACATATTCGGCAATATGTTCAGACAATTACTAACAACTTAAAACAAGAGCACCGCCTAGCGGTGCAGACCGCTCATCTATTTGTCAAAGTATGAATCAAATCTGATCATAAATAAAGAAGTTATGGCAATTTTAGCAAAGTTGAATACTTTGACCTTGACAGCTAAGGTCATTCAAAGGTCAAGGTCAAATTCAAGTTGCCAGGTACAGTAACCTCATAATAGTAAGAAAGTATTTGAAGTTTGAAAGCAATAGCCTTGATACTTTTGAAGTAAAGTGGATCTAAACACAAAATTTACCTAATATTCAAAGTTACTAAGTCAAAAAAAGGGCCATAATTCTGTCAAAATGCCAGTCAGAGTTACATAACTTTGCCTGCACAATCCCCTTATGATAGTTAGCAAGTGTTCCAAGTCTGAAAGCAATAGCTATGATACTTTAGGAGTAAAGTGGACCAAAACACAAAACTTAACCAAATTTTCAATTTTCTTAGTATAAAAGGGGTCATAATTCTGTCAAAATGCACGCCAGAGTTATCTAACTTTGCCTTCCCAGTCCCCTCATGATAGTAAGTAAGTGTACCAAGTTTGAATGCAATAGCTTTAATAGTTAGGGAATAAAATGGACCTAAACACAAAACTTAACCAAATTTTCATTTTTTTAAGTATAAAAAGGGCACATAATTCTGTGAAAATGCACACCAGAGTTATCAAACTTTGCCTGCCCAGTACCCTCATGATAGTTAGTAAGTGTACCAAGTTTGAATGCAATAGCTTTGATACTTAAGGAATAAAATGGACCTAAACACAAAACTTAACCAAATTTTCAATTTTTTAAGTATAAAAAGGGCACATAATTGTGTCAAAATGCACACCAGAGTTATCAAACTTTGCCTGCCCAGTCCCCTCATGATAGTAAGTAAGTGTTCCAAGTATGAAAGCAATATCTATGATACTTTAGGGGTAAAGTGGACCAAAACACAAAACTTAACCAAATTTTCAAGTATAAAGGGCCCATAATTCCGTCAAAATGCCAGTCAGAGTTACATAACTTTGCCTGCACAGTCCCCTTACGATAGTTAGTAAGTGTTGCAAGTATGAAAGCAATGGCTTTGATACTTTAGGAAAAAAGTGGACCTAAACACAAAACTTAACCAAAATTTCAATTTTCTAAGTATAAAAAGGGCACATAATTCTGTCAAAATGCCAGTCAGAGTTACATAACTTTGCCTGCACAGTCCCCTTACGATAGTTAGTAAGTGTTGCAAGTATGAAAGCAATGGCTTTGATACTTTAGGAAAAAAGTGGACCTAAACACAAAACTTAACCAAATTTTCAATTTTCTAAGTATAAAAAGGGCACATAATTCCGTCAAAATGCCAGTCAGAGTTACCTTACTTTTCCTGCACAGTCCCCTTACGATAGTTAGTAAGTGTTGCAAGTATGAAAGCAATAGCTTTGATACTTTAGGAAAAAAGTGGACCTAAACACAAAACTTAACCAAAATTTTCAATTTTCTAAGTATAAAAAGGGCACATAATTCTGTCAAAATGCAAGCCAGAATTATCTAACTTTGCCTGCCCAGTCCCCTCATGATAGTAAGTAAGTGTACCAAGTTTGAATGCAATAGCATTGATACTTTATGAGAAAAGTGTACCTAAACGCAAAACTTAACCGGACGCCGACGCCGACGCCAACGCCGACGCCGACGCCAAGGTCATGACAATAGCTCATATTTTTTTTTCAAAAAATAGATGAGCTAAAAATAATAATCAGCATATAGTATACAAAACAAATGCGGAAAAATATCGAAATTAAATCAAGACAACTTAATAACACAACACAGTCATATATCTAGTAAATACATGTAAGTATTGTGAACAATAATTTTAAGGTGTCTAAATGGTCCACAACAACAATACACATTTATTCAAATCATGAATTCAATAAACTGACATATATGTGCACACCAACACAAATAGATAATGGCATACTTCGACAACTGAAGCATTGCAAAAATGTTTATCGATACTTAAGCAGAAATAACAACAAAACAAATAAAACCAATAGCATCCCTATAATACAGTATTAATGTTACACGAATAATTTTACACATTTCGCATTTTCAGAACAACATATATTCATACAAATGAAGCCTTAACATGTTATATGGTCATACATATGAACTATGTGTACATGACACAAGCAAACAAAACAACACATAGTTATAGCGCAAATACATAACTATACAAAACGCATTTAAACATGAACACACTTTAATTCACTTGTTTATGTTTAAAACGGGACTTTTACTCTATACCTTTAGCTCATTGACAACAAAGAAAAAATATATCAGTGTAAAACGTATTAATGCGAAAATATGTAACAAAGTTTGCGAACAATCAATGTTATTTAATGCTTTTTAAAAATTGCAAATAATGGGGCATTACACACAAATACACCCATCAAATTGAACAATAACAATACAAATCAAAAACGAGTAACAACAAGGCAATAGTGTTTTGTCAACATATCTGGTCAGTTTGATAATTATTTTCAATAATTGATAGTCAAGATTACACGTTTAATGTAAACTATAAAATATACAGTGCTATGAACATATTAAAACAATAGACACTAAGAGTGTTAACATTATTTATAAGAGTACTTTGTTATAACAATAATATGTGTGTGTTATATTAGTTTCTGTTTTAAAACTAAGGTTTAATCAATAACAACTATCATTATAATTAATGTATTAAAAATAAAATAAAATCACAAAACAATAGAAACAACAAAACATATCACATTCAATATATATATATACGCATGCATCATATAATACATATTAATTATGGTTTTGCATAGGAAACCTTGCTCTCGATATTTTAATGTTTTGTTACTCATATATAACCAAGCATAAAAACAATTCGACGGCGAGGTTTGAACTATGCATAACTATAATTCATCGACTTATTAAACAGTATAACATCGAAAATATCGCGCCATTATGTATGATGCAACGTGGAAAGCTGTACATAATAACGTTATCTGGTGTGACTGTAAAAATACCTGGGTCGTAATTACAAAATACATTATAAATTAAATCAAATATATATAACCTTAATGAGCGCTATTATGTCATGATGATTGTAGTGTTTGGCTATATGAAATATACATATATATATCGAAAGGTTTGCCCTGCCTTATATTTTCTGGTCTTAACAATTTGTCGGTATTACCCGTGTTAGACGAGAGATATAACGTGGATGCAATCGTAACCGGGGTGCTTCATTTAAACGTATGAAAAAGTACTCCTTTGATATAAGTCAGAAAATACAACAGTTATTAACGACTAGGCCTATGTATATATACCTTTTAACCAGATCATATGCAATTGCCATCTAGTCAATAATTGTACTAAAAAGTAGTAAATTATTCAATAAAACATATACTATCAAAGTACTAATGATCATTGTCACAACTTTATACAAATAGCAACTTGAGAGTAACATGTACAAACATTATTTACAACTTGTTGTGTGAATCCCGTATTTAAATATACAAACGCTGTTTGTTTTGTTACATCGAATTAGTGATGCTTTTATGCATGTCCCGATTTGGACTATTGAAACAAATAGTAAATAGTATTCAAACGTTTCTTAATTCCGATCAAATGATGAAGTATTTGTTAAGCATCTCAAAACCCTTATGAAACCAATGCATCATACATAACGTATGTATTTACCATATTTTATTAAATGTACAGTAGTTGTAAGGGGTCCATAATTGTTTAGGGAATGGCAATGCGTTTCACACCTAGATGGACCAATATCAAACCCGCGCAATGTATCATTGAATGGAATAAACTATCTATTTATCTTAACCTAAATATGATCATAACAACATGCACAAAACACACCACATAATTAGCCAAATTTGATTTCACTGCTTTTGTTATATGTCAATGCACGCATATAAAACAAACCTGCTTGAAACGCAAGCATCATATGTTTAAAATGTATTTATATTCGTACAAGTCAAGAAATGACTTGTACGAAGTCAATCCAACATGTTCAAAATGGCATATATAAACTACGTAACTTTCACATGTACAAAAGTCCACATGGTGTATTTAAATGAGCCTTAACATAACTTTCTATTACCCCATATTGCACATTTGGTACAGGAACTACAGCGCAAATGTTTGTTTTAGTGCCAACGTTTATTTTCTATTTTCTTTATCAGCATTTTGTAGACCATAACCCAGGCATTTGCACCATGTTTGTACAGTACTTGTTTTGGGAAGTCACCCAAAGTCGCATCATCTATCACCGGTTGCGGTTCACTCGCAGCAATATATGCCCTCATGCCTTCAAGGAAACTAAACATAAACAAGTTAAGAGATAAAAGCAACCTATATAAAATCATGAACACGCTTTACTAGAATGTCACTGAATGGAACATAACCAAGAAAATTGCAAGGCCCATGATTTCCAAAGCCTCCACATAGTGAAAGTCATAAACATATTATTTATATTTGACGTATATATCCTTATAAATTGTGCATAGTTGTAATGCATACTCATGCACACTCTTTATTTAATATTTTTAATTTTAACCGATGCGATTTGTTTTTATGTATCTCATTGAACAAGCTATTTTACTGTTTGGAAACATAAATAGTTATATCTCTAAAATGGACGATTTATTCGTAAAATTGTTGTCTGTTTTTTTTTATATTTGGTTTGTAGTCATTATTTATTTGCGATTTGGCTTCAAATTCAATTGGATACTTTTGATGTACTAAAAATATCAAATATACTTCAATCATTTTCTTAGCACAGTCCATATTCAACTTCAATACGAACAAATACATAGTAAAAGATCAGTAGAACATTTACTTCTATACAATACATGTTAAGACTACACACGTATTCAGCGGTAATCAAACAAAACAATTATCAACCTGTAAGCGCTTGTGTCAATGTAGTCCTCGTCGTCAATGTTTTGGCGAATGGACACATTGAGTAACAGGAACTCATGCATCACATCAAGAATAATGGACAGTTTATCAGCACTGAGGGAGTTCAGGTAATCATCGACTTGTTTTTCTAAATGTCCGCCCAAATTCTCAACCATGAAATGTTGTAATGTTTCAAAGACTCCCTAAAATTAAGCCAGACATAACGTGTCGAGTATTTTAACTGATAAAACATATATATATCCCTGTCAAAACTAATTTTGTTACTATCTAAACCTCACCTGTACACCATAGAAATTGAAAAGCACAATCCATTACGATTACTAGAAATGTGTTAAATAATCACACACACACACACATGCATTTTCGAGCTGCAATGTATTAGTCATAAATGTTTCCAGTCGTTCCGTGGGGTGTCCTCCAGTCGTTTTAAGAAAGCTGATTGCAATGTCAAGATTATCCAAGGATCTGCAGACATCAGGTTGTCTTATTAGTTCTTCGCAAATTTTAGTTCGCACCGCTCCAGTGAAGTGTACCTACATCATATCTTTTAAAGCCCCAAAGTATATGAATAGGTTTAAACTATCCAAAAAAACTCATCGCTCGCACAAAGCTTGCGTCTTTAAAGAATTTTAGTTGTGAACCTTCATAGCTTACACGCTCGCAATTAGAAAACAAGTGATGTGTTTGAGAAACACTATGCCCCCTTTTAAGCGACATTGAAATATATATTTTGACCTTTGACCTTGAAGGATGACCTTGACCTTTCACAACTCAAAATGTGCAGGTCCATGAGATACACATGCATGCCAAATATCAAGTTGCTATCTTCAATATTGCAAAAGTTATGACCAAGGTTAAAGTTTTGAGACAGAATGACACATAGACAGGCCAAAAACAATATCCCCTCTCTTCTTCGAAGAAGGGGGCATAAAAATGAACAACGAATACATAGCATTCTGTGAAAATATACAACTCATTAAAGCCTGAAGCCACAGTACGTGACTCATTTATGTACATGGTCATATACAGGTAACTTACTTAATGAGCATTCAAATTATTAATAAGTTTTAAGTCATTTAGAAGACCTCGACTTATTAGTGTGCAGGAGTCCGTGTGTATTTTTGTAAAAGAAGTATGTTTGAGATCGAAGTCAGTCGATCAACGTAAACCAAAAGAACGACAAAACGAATTGGTTGTGTTTTGCAAATGTAATTCTGGCGAAGCATGTTTACATGTATGCGCTTTAACAATATATTAATGCGCCTTTACATTATATCTATGCAAATAGCTCAGAATGACGAGCCAACTAATACACTAGCAAAAGATGTGTTTGTCAGAAACACAATGCCCCCTACTGCGCCGCTTTGAAATAAAATGTATATATATCATCTGGCAGGTATAGAAATTATCTCCCTTTAAAGCTTATTACTTCCCTTGGATTGTGTTTTTTGACTTTTGACCTTGAAGGATGACCTTGACCTTTCACCACTCAAAATGTGCAGCTCCATGAGATACACATGCATGCCAAATATCAAGTTGCTACCTTCAATATTGCAAAAGTTATGACCAATGTTAAAGTTTTCGGACGGACGGACAGACAGACGGACAGTTCAACTGCTATATGCCGCGCTACCGGGGGCATAACAAGTACACTATGCAATTCAATACAAATCACGCGTTTAATTGATCATTCATATACATGTAGGTACAATTTTATTTTCAACAAAATACACCAGTTCACTCATTCCTAAAAAAGTCAGAAAACAAATACCATAAATCGTTGCAACAGTAAAAGTTGTATTTCTCTAATCAGGTCTACAACAACCTTTTGATAAATATTGCTAAGAATTTAAACGCTGCATATGGTTTAAAACAATTGCACAGGCAATTGCTTTGCGCATTGATCAAAACATCGTTTGTATTTGTATACAAGCTACCAATATGAAAATCAGAAGGAATATTCATGTTCAGACACAGAATTAAAGCAGTGTTTGGATACTTTAACATGAATACATATAATGGTTCCTATCAACAGCGAAATAATTAATCGCACAGTTTGCTTTAAAAGAACATGATCTCAATAATGATCTCTCAAACAATGTCTCATTTCAACAATTTATAGTCAGTAACACTCCTGTGAAACAGTTAGATTTTAGGCATTCCATATATTTTGCACAACCTTTAGATAAATTCAATATTAAAATGAATGAATCAATGACCTACCAAACAACACCCTTACCATAATTTATTAAAAGAATAATTAAAAAAACAAGGCTTGTCACCGTAGGACAGACGGACGGACGGACAGTGCGATCACTATATGCCACCATACCGGGGGCATAAAAAACGAAAATAATTGTCCTCTTACAGGATTATTAAGATTTAAAAAAACGAATTATACAAACATTCGCGAATGAAACACTTTAACGGCTAAAAACCCATGCGAAATGATGAAATAGTTAACTATATTTAACATATTAAAGATAATATATATTTACTCTTTAATACAAAATATATGTTAACCAATGTAGTACATAGATGAAAGATGTAGGTTAAACATCTACATAATACAATTCAGGTCTTTCTAAATAAAAAACATTCAGTGCAAAAAAAAAACATGTTTTAACAGCACATCCATAAATCATAGCAATGACCGATAGAAACAAATATCGCTTCAAGTACTTAGAAGGAAAAACAACCAAACAGAGCTTTTAAATCAATACAAGAACAAAATATAAAGTACATATTTAAACTAACTAGCAAAATCATAGCAAAACTAAATTACGAAAACGCATTATTTTTGTTCACAAATTGTGTTTTTGCTAAATGTACCTGAAGTTATACTTTAATAATGTTTGAAATTGCTAACTTACCATCAATCTTTATCTGTTATGGTCTATTTAAGAAAAAGTACATTTTCGAAGCCCTCTATTTGGAAAGTGTTTTGACGAACAATTACAATTAACTGACCTTTTCACTCGCATTATTGCATAAATATGTTGATGTTCACCGTTTTACAAAATGTATAGAATTTAAGCATTTAATCTTCATACATCGACGTTTTTTTTTACACTTATAAGCTGCTAACAAACATATAATTTAACTTTTTTTTAAATAAAATATTATAAAAATCGTCAAATGTAAAAACACTGTGAACATAGAATATAAATGTATACACACTCCAGTAATAATACGGTATAATTAACTAGTTAAGATTAATAAAGGGTATCACACATAGTCAAGCCTAGACAAATTCGTCTTATACAACATTACTGGAAATAAATCTAATATTCTATATAACAATTCAATCATAACTCAAAACGTTATATAAGAACATGTGAAAACATACATGTAATACACACAAAGTTTTAACAATAATGAAAATATGACAGCAGTCTAAATCCAATTGACATTTCTAAAATTGAATGGGTAATTTGGTATCAATAACAGAAAATAACATTCTCTTTTCTATGACATATATCATTAATGCCATCAATTAAGTTCATGCACTTCGGTACACTGATTGTGCAATGTAATGAGGCTGAAGTATGTTTAATATAACACATATATTATTGAAGTAATTATATTATGCTATCAAATAGTAACACGTGTATGCATTTTAACTATAATCAGTAAAATTCTCAGTTAAACATAAAGACCCACCGACTTACTTTCACTAAATAGCAGGTTCATTATCTAGATAGTCCATTATACAGTTTCATTTTGGTTTATTTACAAATTATATATGCATCTTCACTCACATCAAAACAAAAATAAATTTAAAAGAAAAACAACTTTACATATCACAATATTAAATCAACAACAAAAACATTTGGGCAAGTTATGCTCAGTTCATAAAAATATAATCACTATTATACCACAGTTCGTATCGCATGCGTATTTAGTACCGCCGCCTGTTCCCTAATTTTCTGGTCAAAGTTGTGTAAGCCAAAACCCAGGCTTTTGCTCCATGTTTGTACAATATATCCCGTGGAAAGTCTTCCAATGTTGCAACATCCATAGCGATCACACTCTGTTCAACATACGCACGCAACCCATCAATGAATCTGCAAAAATAAATACTCATTTCATATTCATTTCATGGTTCAATGATTTAAGGATTACATTTCACTTGTTCCTAGAAATGTGTAACATATACTGATGCCCCACAACATATGTTTAGACACAGACAAATCAACTAAACATTATCATATGGACAAAAATACTATGTACATATTCTAAGTGTAAAGACAGACAAAGGGGAATAAATCATCCAAAACTTGTCGCAGCAAAACTCCATTCTAAGTATCATCTTTTCATGAAGATTATTCAGTTGTTAAAGTTTAAATCAAATCACTTACAAGGTAAAGACGATTTCAGTACACATATTTTGCGGGACATTATATTCTATATTGGAACAACACATGTGACTATACGGCAGAGATGATACCACATTCCTCTTTTGTCTCAAAACTCCACTTATGTAAAAAAAACTATCCGTTTTTGGTCATTTTAAAAAACTTGGACCCACGAATGTGACCTTGTCATATGAAGTAGAGAGACGGGTGTTTTTCACGCGACACATCGTCGTATGATGGTTGACATTTGTTCCAAATGATTTCAAATCCAACTAGAAATGGCGCGGCAGAGGCCGACTCGTATCCCCACACAGAATGTTTGACCTAGGTGTGCCCCAGGGTTGGTAATGGGGCCATGCATAGTCGAGATTGACCGTATTGTCATAAGAGAAGTTCAGTATCAATTAGAAGTGAATTGGTGTAGAAATGAAGAAGTTATAGTAAAGGCAATTTTGGGTGGGTGTGACCTATGTGGGCAGGGCGCCCCAGGGTTGGTAATGGGGCCATGCATAGTTGAGATTGACCGTATTGTCATAAGAGAAGTTCAGTATCAATTTGAAGTNATTCTGATAAGCCCTCCATCCTTATCATACATTTCGTCCTCCTTTATGGTTTCTGACCTGTACAGCTTCCATTCATCTGTCACCTTGGACACTTCTACATTTTCAATTGTGGGCAGTACTGTACATAATTCTCTGAGCAGCTTTTGTGCCTTCTCCTGGGAGCGCACTTCTGGATGAAGGCACTGAAGAGATCTTATAACATCATCACTGAGAGGAAGTTTGGTTTGCAAATAGCTAGCAACCGCTTGGTAAAACTTTCTCATATCATTTGAGTCTTCTGTTTCCCACAATCAAGAACAGATAACGTTTTCTCAGTGCCTGCACCAATCTCCATGTCTTTTAGTTCAAGCAGATTCTTACTGTCATAAACATCTATTTTCTTAAGTTCTCTCCCAGTCTTATTACCAACAGCATCTTGCTTAACAAATCTCAACATTACAGACTTAAATATACTTGATGTCTCCTGATATAGAAGACGAATCAGGGGCTCTTGTTTCTGGAACTCTTTCATGAAAGGTTCAAACAGAGGACCAACACAAACAAGGAATTGGATTTGTGCAAGATATTCTTTTCCAGACAAAGACTGACAAATTCTTTGGTACCTGATGTTGTTTTTTAGTTGAGCATAAGTGTGATCAGCCTTGCTCCTTTGAGGAAGGTCAGTTAGAAAGTATTTGCGACGAGCTTTCCAGTGATTGATAATTCTTTCAAGTGCTGGTATTAGTGTAAGCCAACGGCATTGAATATGCCTAATAAACAGTTCTTCATCCAGGCCAAGATCCTTCAGAGTAAAGCTCTAGTCTTCTTTTTGACTGATATGTGACTTGAACCATTGAAAAAAATCAACAGCCAACTGCTCAGCATAATTATTCACTCAGCATCAGCATCATTGGAAATAAACCAATCACTTTTGTAAATGTTTGGTAACAAAAATTATTCCCTCAGCATCAGCATCATTGGGGTATAGAAATTGCAATCTTACCCAAGTAACATTGTACATTGTAATTTACACTGTACATGTTTAGCCTTCCAGAACAAATGGCATTGCTTCTAAATGTAAAACACAATTGACAAATGTAACTTAACATGTTTAAGTATTAAGATTATGTTCACAGCTTAACTTCAGGTATCACCTTTGAAAGCTAGACTATGCACCAGTGACACCAGACCACACACAGAATACCAAATACTGTCAGCTCAACTCCCTATTCTTAAACAAAATCTTTAAAACACATTAAAAGACAGTTTTATCTATCAAAAAAAGTGCCAAATTTATGAAAAACTAGGAATACTAGGAGGTTTTAGACAAAACTAGGAAAAACTAGGAACACATTTAAAAAACTAGGAAAAAGTAGGAAAACT
Organism: Dreissena rostriformis; assembly: GCA_007657795.1. Classification (NCBI taxonomy): domain Eukaryota; kingdom Metazoa; phylum Mollusca; class Bivalvia; order Myida; family Dreissenidae; genus Dreissena; species Dreissena rostriformis. Next base: position 96,487 of record VMBQ01000910.1, on the reverse strand, counting down.
AGGAAATACTAGGAACGCTGGAAAGCCTGGAAATGTAGAAGTAAATGTAAAATAACCTAAAAAAATGAGTGATAATTTCTGACCCAGCCCCACCCCAACCCCCATAACTTTTGACCCAGGGGTCAGATCAAAATTCCAAATAGTGCAGGGTCGCACATATGCTCATTGCTACCATGTGTGTAAGTTTCCAGGTTCTAGTGCTAATAGTGTAGGAGGAGATATTGGCCAGGACGGACGGACAGACAGACAGACGGACGGACGGCGGAGATAACCACAATATCCTTACCTTTTTTCAAAAAGTGTGGGGATAACAATAAATAGCAAAGACAGGAAGTTTCGCACTGACCAACAGACAGACGGGTATATGCTCCCTTTTTCGAAGGCGGGGGAGGTCGCGTACAACATACCATTAGCAATAGTTGAGACAAAACTGGTATCAGCAACAATTCGGTTCTTTACGATTATTTATACATAAATGCAGTCAGATGCAAAATCTGGCATACAGGAAAAGAGGAATTGAGTACACACACGTGTGAGTCTTATAAAGTCTTAATCTGAAGAACAGACATGGTCATTTTGCCAAAACTGGACGCAGCAATAATACCTTCCGTTACATTATTATGTCAATTTAAGGAAATTTATCTGTGAAAGTTTGAGCGAGATCCACCAAGCCATTAAATGACAATAGAACACAAAAGCTTTATTGTGGATAAAATAAACAAAGGGGCGAAATTTAGCCAAGACTCGCCAAGACACAAAAACTTCGGGACTAAAGCACGAGCGGAAAAGTGCAAAGTAAATTGCCTCCCAAACCGTGAGGTCATAAACTCCCAAAACATAACCTCAGGAGTTGTGGAGAAATTATAAATACGACCATAAAGCTCTGTTTTACAAACATAAAATAATTAAATTATTAAAAATGCGTATGATGATTGGATAATAATATATATTAACTTCAGTTGATCGCAATTTGTGCAAGTGTCAATACCAAATCTTCATACGAGTTGCAATATTAAAGTATCAACCATTTGTTTACAGTTTTTCAAAAGTCTAATGCCACTATGAGGTGTATTTAAATCATGCACACAAACAAACTGAACTTATTAGGTGTGTGTACATACATATATATGCTCGTGTCTATATCATCCTCATTTTCATCGTTTTGGCGAATGGAAACACTGAGTAGCAGGAATTCGTGCATGACTTCCAGTATGTTCGTAAGTTTATCAACGCTAAGGTTATTCATGTAATCTAGGAAACCGACTTCCGTTTGAGAATCCAAATCTTTGTACATGTCAGGCTGTAACGTTTCAAACACCTCCTGAAAAGTAATTAGAGGTTATTACACATCAGTGTTTCAAAGGAACACGGAACAAATGAAACTAATTATTTAGCTTATAATTACAATACTCATATAACTTGTACAATTACAATCAGTAGCCTTGCGCTGTTGAGAGAAAACGATTGACATGTAAACAGCTGGCGATATTGTGTGCTCGTTTAGTAACTCACCTCTGTGCTCTGTCGATAGTCTATCAGCAACTTGGACTTTTGGAATGACAACAGCAGCCACAACGCTCTTGCATGCTGCAGCTCACAGCACTGGCGCGTCTAAAATGTAGACAATTCAGTTCAGTAATTGCAACGTTTGATTCTTTTTTAAGCAAGAGCAACAACAATACAACAGCAATTTATTATTTACCACTTCTATATTTTAAGCATATATCATTTTGGAATTGTTATTAATTTAACATCAGTAACATTCATAAATGTAACACACATTTCACCTTGAATGAAAATATGTTGCAAATGGTACCTTTCGACTTAACATAGTATTAAAGAAGACAATGATAGCAACATGTTGGTCATTTGGTTTGAATATTATTGTAACCAAGAGCAACACAATAAAACACCAATATATTATTTAGTATCTCTAGATTATAAACAGGTCTCTATTACCAATGTGGAATACACATTTCGTTTTTATTACAAATATGACTAATAACTTAATTTTTCTCTGAAATAAAATATATAGAAAATAGTACCTTTTGACTTAACATAGCATCTTCAATCTGAAGGGTTTCAACCATAAATGTGATCAGCTGTGCTGTTGGATGTCCGCCAGTTGTTTTCAGAAAGCTGATCGCAATATCCAGGTTATCGAGGGATCTGCACACATCAGGCAGTCGTCGTAATTCTTCACAAATCTGACTTCGCACTGCTCCATTCAGATGCGTCTTTTTGAGATTGGAGAGTAAAGAAATACAAATTAAACAATTTAATAATTCATTTAATAACGTAAACAAGTTTCAATACAAACAATAACTAATCATTTAATGGAAGAAATAGAAAACTTGTTACAACAGGTTTTATTATATATATACATACCATCATTATGTACACGGGCTTGTTTTAAATGGTATGTAGTGTTATGAAAGCAATACAACGCGAGAAAGAAGTAAGTAATATATACAATAATTCCATTTAACCTGTGGAATCCTCTCTGAAAGTTTCATCAACACGCTCTGATTCGTAACCTCAGTCCTGTAGATCATCTGATCAATCTATAACAAACGATTGTTAATTTCTTCTGAATTGATATGCTATGCTATGGCATACTATTACACTACGTTTATTATACGCCAAGAGGTAACTATTTAGGCAGCCGTATTGGCTTTGATAAAACGCTAGTTATTTTAAGTGACTAGTTATTTGCAACGTATATTACTTTCAATGAGAACGGTACAACATACTGAACACTTTCCAATAACAGCATGCAATCATTTAATGTTTTCATGATTGCCACAAATGTTGCGCTTACATGGAGTAATGTATTGGTGTTTGTAGTTTATTTGAAGTTATAAACATATGAATGAATGTGGATTCCATAATTTTAAGTTATGATTTGTTTTTAGAAAATACACATTTCAAACCTTAATTGTAAAATATAATATATAACTGATAATTTGTGAAAGTTTCTACTGAAACAGGAGACAAACTAAATCTGCAATTATACAGAAGAATTTTTCAAACCTCCAGAAAACGGCCAAATTCTATCATTGACTTGGAGTAGAGAAGCCTGTCCATAAGCTGCCTCTCCATGCCAGCAAAGTCATACTCAATCTTGGTCCCAACGCCCATCTCGAAGGAGTAATGACAGTTGGCCAACACCAGGGGCATAAGGTCGTGTTCATGGGTGTAACTGATCAGATGTGCGGAGGTCACTGCCATTGGTTTGATTGATGGGTGTATTGTGTCCTTTCTGTTTAAAATACATACAATTTACAGAAATGTTATTCACATATAAGTGAGCACATAATTAACAGATTCAGAATGAAGTAATATTACTGAGAAATGACATCTCAACAAAAACATACATAGTTTCAAGAGTGTGCGATTCAAATTTATATTATAATATACCTTCCGGAGCCCCTAATGTAGCTATCTAAGAATCCGTTTTGTTTTCGGAAGAGAAAATCCAGCATGGCATAAGAACATAGCCCGGGGCCACTGGTTGACGGAAGAAACACTGCTATCGATGTCTCATCATGTATGCTCTGGTTGCAAAACTGCTTTGGAACATTCATTCTTCCAAACTCAGTAGGGCAACCTAAAATATTTATATATGAATATAGTTAACTTACGTCTTTCAATAAAACGGGTTTATAATCGAAAGTGTGACATTTGCATAATTTATAACTATAAACTGCTACGTCTTTAATGATACATATTACACATGTTTAGGTAAATGTGTGTTATTGTTCTAAATGGAAAAAACACGTAAATGTAAGTATTATCAGAAATGATCCACATAGCAAATGTTCAAGTTAATGAATGTAGTTATTCTGGAACAAAATGCATGTAAGCACAAGGTAAAACACAAAATAAATACCATATTGTTCCAGGGTCTTCCTTGTGATCTCCCATGCACACGCGAAATCATTTATCCATCGTTCAGTTTCATGACCAACTGAGCGCTCTGCAAAGTCGATTAAACATATGATATAGTTTAATATATTCAGTAAGTACTTTCAACTTTTTTCACTTTTATTAAAATGCTTTAAAACATAGAATAACTTGTAATTTAATTTCAAAAATAAAAATTAAAGTACTTTATTAATAATTATAAGCTGCTAATGCGTTCATTTGTTTTCATCAAGTACAGCTTACAAAAAATAAATTAAATGACGTAACAAAAAAATGTCACCAAGACAATTTTCATGAGCAATTAAAAACTAGTACTAACCTTTCTTTAAATCTTTTACTTTGATCGAGTTTGCTTCCGTTTTATCGAGTTTCTTCTGGTATTTGTGCAGGAGAGCTCGTTGCAGACGGAGAATATTAGGTACATATCTGAGGGCCTGAAGCAGGCAGTCCTACGAAAACATGGTACATTCTGTTACCTTAAGTGTTTTGTTTTGTAAACTCGTTATATTTTACACAATATTTATAAAAAGTTATTTTTTCTTGTTTGAATTTTAAATAGAATGTAAAACCTAGTTAAGATGTATAACTAAATGAATTCATAAAACGATACGAGTAGCGTCAAGCGGAAATGGGTGTTATGCCATATGTGGTCAGAAACTACCATGTCCGTTGATGATACCATGAAACCTTGCGAGCAACGCTGGTATGACAAAAGACTCATTTTCGCATAATGAGGCTCAAACACTGTAACTTGACCTTGATCCAACTGGCCTCAAATGAAATAAAAACCCAGGTCTGCATGAAATCTACCAAATTACAAAATTTCAAACAAAACCCGCATACAAACTCAAGGTATTGATTAGAAAAGTTTTACTTTACTTATTTTATGTACATTTATTTTTAATTTCATTGACCGTACTCTTGACCGAAGTGCCAAAATGGAATACCAAGCTATGTATACATGTAAGCTACATACAAACAGATTTTCAGCACGATAGTTTCATCAACAGAACATGTATGAGCAAGAACCGTTGTTTCTGTTTATAGTAAAAGTGACTTTGATCTGTACTTGACTGGCACCAAATAAACTTTCATGCTAGGTCTGCATATTAGCAAGCAACACACAAATCGTTAGTGCCATACCTCAATTCAAACTGTAGTTATTAACCGGAACCTCTTTTCTATTTTTACATACAGTACCCTGACTTTCACGCCCAAATACAATCCAAAGATAGCTCTCTCTATGCAAGCTTGATATACCTTAATTTTAATTAAATTTATTCAATGTACAGTATTATAAGTAAAATTGACCATGACCTTGATCCAAACTAAATTAACTAAGAGGACATAGTTTTTTAAGAGGCAATTGTTTTGTAAAAAGAATATTTTAAGTTACACCGACCTTAACCTTGCCTGGACAAGCTATCAATATACCCGAATGCGAGGTCTTTATGCAAGCGTGCTATGTATACAGTTTGATCAAGATTTGTCAGTCGAATTTTAAGTTATTGACCAGAAACCAACAGTTTGACGCCGCCCGCCATAATCCTAGTAACCAAGATGTATATGTTCGTTTCGTTGAAAACCTGCTTAAAAACATTAATAAGTGGCATACATTATGGTACCTCATATCGTTTTCCCACTGTTAATTTCCACGTGATTATTTCAGCATTATGTTAATACGTCGTGCCGTTGGGCTATACGTTTTATTATTCTCCATCTCAATCAGTGTCTAAATATTATTGATATTTCCGACAAAATATCTTAAGATAATTATCGGAAGGCACTCATTAAAGTATATCCATACATCACATCAGTCTTATGAGCGCTTTATTTACCAATCAAGTCTTACAACTGCCGCATGTTTGTTTAGGAAGAGTATAACATAGTATATTTAATATTGCCATCTCGGATGCCAATGTCACGTCTTGGGTCTCAAGCTACATTACTGCCCTCCAATACAGAATGTACTCTGTCTCACGCATGGATATGATAGTTATACAAATAAACTGTACCTCGTTCATGAAGCGCTGAAGGACAAGATGTGGCTTGGTCCCATCTTGACCTTTTGACTCGAGGTCCTGGCACATGTGCTCAATAGTGATTGGTGTTCGGAATCTCCACATCCTTGGAATGTTAACCAGCTGATTGGTGTCCTCGAGTTCTTGGCTACTATCGGTTTCGTATATGAGGTACATCAACGGGTCAGCTCCTATCAGTGAATAATTTACTAGCTAGAATGTATGCAAGTTATTAAAATGTAATTTCGAATAGAATAATTTGAACTTTTAAGAGAAGGTGCGATTAATTTGTAGTATTACACAATTGGAAAAGCGCCATATTCTGGGAAAATTAAAACAATCTTAACAGAATATATGGTCCGTTCAAACAGATAATGTGGCGGGTTGAACTTAAACTACTTACTTATTGATTCATCAAAATAAATCCACATTATGTACATATAGTGTTTCGTAATTTTACATTTTAATACTCACCCAGTCTTTGGTCTGTCGCAAGACGATTATTCCAGTTTCTCAGCCAAGCATCCTTATTCTGAAGACAAAAATAGCAAATGCTTGTATTGTATTAAAAGAGGGTTAAACATTTTTTAATGTCTTAACAATTATTGCATGTAAACGTTTGTATACAAAAACACAACAGCGTTCATATTAACCAAAAAGAAAACAACATCAGCAGCATACCCCAAGGACGTCGTGTAGAATTTGGGCAGAAAACTCAGCTTCCCATGCTTTTCGATCAGCTTTCGAGGACAATCTGGCTACTGATTGTGGCACCCTTGTTTCTTGATGAACAAAAACATATATGCACTTTAAACAATAACATAAAATGAAAAACAGTTTTCAAAGAATACAATGTTATAAAAAATTGATCTCTATAACAATTGTTTTAATACAAACCATACCTTATAGTTAATATGTATATCAATTTTATGGTAGTTAAATATAGAGAAACTTAAGTAAGATTTCATATGTATTTGTAATTTATTCATAACGGTACCTTATGTAAAAGATTACACCAAATGGACTGTGAACAATGCCGGACTCAAAATTAGGAACAGTGGGCATTATGTTGTGTAATGTTTTTTTTTAACTAATACAACTATATCGCAGGGACCCACAGGAAATTCAAATACGCTAGGCTTCTTGATTGACCGTGGGATATGAGGCCGGCAAAACTCGTAACCATCTCATTGGTTTCCTCCATGTCCGGTTCAGCAGGGAAAATTAATCAAACAAACTACGCATTTTCAAAACAGTTACAATGCAGGCGGTTTTCGCTTTGTCATATGAAACAATACCCGTTCGCTTTGTTCACATTAACCGGATTCCGACCCAATGATCGTTGCTTCTAAGACTTTGTTCGAAAAAAAAATCTTTATGTGAAGTGTATTTAATTAGTTTTTTCGTTGGCTTATTGATATTTAGGAATATAGACCGTTGATTGTCTCCTTTTCCAGTAGATTCTACTCATTGTTTTGTTTTGTTTGGTAAAGGTTTGGCCGCTTTTAACAGTATTTTTGTAACATTTGGTTGCAAGTCAAACAACTTTTATTGAACAAGCTTAGCATGTCTATGCACAAAGTATAAAGTGCACATCTATTTAAGCCAGTAACTGATAAAGCCCCATATATAACTTGCATCACATGTATGGTAAAACACATTTTATAACAATTACCCAAAGAAATTTGGAGTAAAAACTTGGATTCTAATTGTAAATCATAGACATAAAAGTAAAGTGCTCAACCAACAGAACTAGAGAGACACGATGATGACTTAACACTTATCCTCGATTGACAAGCAGTACCTCTCTTCCTCATCATAATGTTTATCGCTATGTGCATGAGTAGAAGGACATCGTCTATACTTGGTCCTAGAGCTCTTTGTAAATCGTTTATATTACTTCTGATGTGATCCAACAAGAAGCCGGGTACCTGATTGTCTTCAAGATCAGGCTTAATAACATGGTTCATCTGTTAAAGATATATCCGTATTAATGATCACCATCGAATTGAATATATGTATTTTATTGTTTGTTATTTAAGGTTCATAGATGCTTCACATGAAAAAACACTGCGACAATATTTAAATCAAATAAATCGATCAGGATTGGTCATACACATCCACTTGGTCTGCACTGCTCTGTGACAACTCAGACAAGCAGTTAGTTCGTCACTCCTGCATTAAAGAGTGGATATTTAAAATTCAAGTCTGTGTTTAATTAAACTCTGCAAATGAAAGTCATTTGTACATGAATACAAACCTGTTGGACAGGACCCAGATACATGGCCATGTGGAGGAACAGTCTAGTGGCTGTACAATAGGTAGGATTCAAATCCCGTTCAGATCTGATAACTCCACCTTGGATGGCTCGACCCAGTATGTGCCCGGTCTGTGTTGAATCACCCCTGTAATAAATTTCAATCACGCTATATTTCGTTCATTGTTTTGCATCACTATTTTGCAATTTACATTTTTGCTGCGTACGGCGACAAATAATTTCTCATTTTATAATCAAAGAGCTAAAGGTATTTAATAGATATTTGTTATAATCAAACTCGGAACATGTTTTGTTTGCACGTAAATTGTCGGATCATCAATTCATTCCACACACATACCTTGCGTTAACAACATTTCCCGGTAACGCCTGATGGCTAGTCCCGCCGATCTGCTGCCGACACTCAGGACAGTTTCCAACGACGTAAGGCCGACCACACTTAAAACAATATTGATCATGAATTTATGTGTAACGCATAGAAATGCATAAAATAATTATGTGTAACGTCAGGGTGTGATTGTATTTTATACACACGCATCACAAGTCAACAAAATGATACGTACGTCTCCTATGTAGTAAGGATGACCATTCGGACAACCTGTGAAAAAATAACAAAAAATTCATAAGTGAAAATATACATGTACACGAATATTGATAACAACACAACCTAACTAATCTTCCCCCGATGGGTCAAACAAATAAATGGTTGTTTTCAAGTGTAATGTGTCACCATAGGATGACATACGCCCCCATTACACATTTTTCTAAACCTAAACGCAAAGCGTTTTTCCACATTTTTCGAAACCTTAACGCAAAGTGTGACGGAATTTCAGACGGGCTGACGGACAATGCGATCACTATAAGTAAACCACTATTTCGCAAGCAAATTTCAGCTTGATGCATACATATAAACTTGTAGCTTTGATATGTAATGTGCTGTAAATAATTAATTTACAAGCTTTGTATCATCAATATTCACGTTAATTAATTTATAAATCATTTATCTATCCATTGACACACAGTACAAACATCATCGTTTAACCAATAAACACACTTAATTAATGCAAAGTTTACTTACGATAGAAAACAGGGTTGTCGCCTCCTCGATTGGCAAGGACAGCAGCCTGGATGTCTTCCAGATCGTCTTGTGGCATGGTTGGCAACAACATGCTCTGAAATAAATGTGAGTCATAATAACACTTATGGCATGAGTGTAAAATATCATTCTCCGTAATAAAAGTGAAGTAACATGCACATGTCTTAATAATATTATTTGATTTTTAATCTTTTCATTTCATCTTGATGTGTGGAACAAATATAGAGACACTCCCTAGTTTCCTTCGAAGACTCAAGTAATTTTAAAATTGCTATATAAATGATGGAAGTTACAATCTGGACAAGCTGTATAATGGCCGTCTTTGGCATTACACCTCTCAGTGTAAAAAATGAACTTTGAGCTATGGACTAAGGTTAGCCCGCAACACACTTACTCTACATAGTTAGCATATGTATCAAATAATTTTAAAATTGCCTGAACAATGACGAAGTTTAACTACGAATATGATCTATGGTACGTACATAAAAATTGACAACTTAAACATGTTTTTGCCGCAGATTGTGTGACAACAACAAGTTGAAAACAAACGCAGAATCTACCTATTCAATCGCTTCAGTTTGTCATAGTGGCTGTTTACAAACGTAACTATCACAAATGTTTAAACAATTGGTTTGTTATTAATTTACATTGAACACAGATGAACAATGAATGAAACCTGCGTTTTCTATTACCTGTATGAAAGGATCTCCATTTGTTAACATTATAAGTGGATCAAGAAGTGTCGATCCAGCTTGAAGTTTGGATAATACAATGCAGAAATGTGCAAGTAAACACTGTAACCCTTGGTGCATTAGATCGTTTCCTGGTCTCATATTCAGGAAATCTGGTTTTAGTTTATTGTTAACCAATTTTCCGGTCAGGTCCTGTAGTGGACAAATATTCACACATGTTAGTATGTTATTAAACAAGGTAAACAAAGAATGAACAACTTTATTAAGTAAAAACTTGCCTTGAGTTGAAATTGCTCAGTTAGTATATCATAAGGTACTATATATTGACATTTTGGTTCAACTATAGAGAAAAGGTACTATATATTGACATTGTGGTTCAACTATAGAGCAAATGTTTTGCATGCTCGTAACTGATAATTAATTAGGCTCAACTTTATACCTTGTCTTGAATCATATTGGAAGCCGCTAGATATTCATTCAGCTTTGGCAAACCCTTAAAAAAACAATATACAGCTCAAAACAAATATAATGGGATTTACTTACCAGTACACTTCGAACTACATCCAAATTAACCTATGTTTTAATAAAATATTCCTCAATATTCTTACTTAAAAACATAGTAGACCAAAGCTATATATTCAAAGATCTAATACTATTAAAGACATGATGGGTGTATATTTATATGTTTCCCCAACAACAGACTTAACTTTGCGTTCCCGAATCATCATTATCTTCTACAAAGCAATAGGGCTGTGCAAAGTACATTACCCATGATCTCAGAAGTCATGAAGATTCGCGGATACATTAATAAAACTTGTCGAAGGAGGGTATGGGTTTTTATTAAAAATTGTGTTTATTTATGCATTTAAAAGTTTAGAAAATACAAATAACAGACCTATAAATAGGAATGCTTTTACTTTTATCTTCTATTCTTTTGATTCAAATACAGAAACAAGCACAAAAAACAGAATCTTACGTGCGTAGGTCCACGCTCAGATTGCCGTACATTTGAGCACGTAATCTCTCGGTGTATGGCCAGTTGCAAGTATGTTTCAATTGGCTCTCCTCGTGTGTGAATGCCCTGCAATAGGAACACGATTTTTTTAAGAGCACATATAAGTGTGTGCAAAAAATATTATGGTAATATATAGTTCACATAACAACTTACTGAAATGTGCACTCGCAAACATTGCATATATTGCTCATGATTAAGTTAAACGTTAAAAGGTTCAAACTGGATGTCTACGACTATTATCAGTTTTTCATGTAATGATAGCAAAAAGTTTGTTTATTTAAAAACGAACTAACCTGCAGTAACTCGTCTAAAGTTTTAATGTCTTCGCCAATAACAGCTTTTGCAATTGCCTCCCTGATATTTGTGTACGCATCACCGCATATGATGTATCTGTCACATACCTCAGTCTGGAAACAAATGCAATGCTTGTCACTAAGAAGTAGGACAGAACATGATGCGTATGCACATACGAGTGATCGGTCCCTAGCAAAAAGTCTTCAAATGAATGAAACCGAACGAATTACTTTCTCAAATAGTCATATATGTAATTGATAACCTAACTAGTTGAACAAAACGAGAAACGTGTAGCATTTTATCTGTTTAATGAATTGTGTTGTTTGATGTAGATGCTTATACCATGCATTTACCTGTTTTTCGGTGCCTTCAATAGCCAGCCATTTAAAGATGGATATCGCTGACCGTGACAAACTCTGATATACATCTATGCCATATCGTCGACACAACAGCTTCACCAAGTAAACCCTGCAACAAAAACAAGTGCATGATAGCAACACATATTTATGGAAAACACACAGCTTTGTAAATGCATGAGAAATAGCCTCACAATAGCCATATACAACAAATACACTTTATTTTTGATTGTCTAGTCATAATGTGCATGTGCGATATCTTGTCGAACATTATAATATGATGGACATGGCATGAAATAATGGGAAAATCATCAACTTAACCTTTAGCCTCACACAGTTTCATAGGTAGAGTGACTAAACAGGGGTTGACAATATTTTGAATGATATTGTTTAATTAACGTTTAAATTTGCAAACTGCATGGCGACTTGATTAGTGTTAAGTTTGTAATTTCTTAAGGAAGCCGTCTTTATTTCAACCGTCGTTTGGAGGTTCTACCTAGAAGTATAAGCACGTACACTATGACTTACTTTGGCCAATTCGTTACTGCATTTTCACACAGCAATTTAGCAGCCTTGATTATTTTCAGATCGTCGGGTGGTAATGTTTGAATGCTAGCACCATGTGATAAGCATCTTACAAGGCACTGTGCTGCTACTTCTAAACAAGCTCTTGTTGTTGCAATGGCTGACAACAGGTCAATTAGTTCTGCAGGAGTGTTCATTACCCTGACAGCGCTTTCCAGAGAATGACAAACAATTAGCGCTTTAGATTCTCCACTTTGCTCCAAAGAATGGAATTGTGCATCCTGAAAATAAATTTAATATCAAGTCATACTTGTATTAGTTTTAAAACGGTTTACATTTCTGACTAGCAATGGCGTAATAAAGTGCTAGCACCAAGAATCCTGTAAATGAATTGTTTTAACATAATCCGTAAGATTGTTTTGTCACTAATTAGAACGCAATACTATTTTGTTGCGACAAAAACTGTTACCGTAGTTACAAGTGTAAAATGTTGTCAATATCAAATATATATTTTTTTAAAGACTGCAATAACTTAGACTTAAAATAAATTATGTAAATAACAAGTATTTTGTGCGCATCTGTTTTGTTATAATACCTCCCAACAGTGTATGATGAGCAAATACATGTCTATCATCTCTCTGATGTTGACTTCCACACCCAAATTGATCTCTTCAATGTACTGGCTTAGATATTTAGAAACATATTGCTCTTTCCTGCAATTAAAAAGTGCAGTGATCAGTCTAATACATCTATCAACAAAGGCTGAGGTTGTATGATGATTATTTATGATTATAATATTGATGATGTGTGAGGTTGTATGATGCTTACTATTTTATTTTGAATAATGTCCCCTTTTCATAGTCATTCTGCCATTACATTATAAAGAAAATGGAAATTCTGATAAAGGAACCTCATGCATTAAGGGCGATGAAACAAAACATTTAAAGATGCATTATGCAGCTTTTGTTTCTTAATATATAAAACATCCAAATTGTCTGTCAACACTGTCAATAAACTAAGTAATACAAATGAAAAAAAAAATTAACCGATTGAATTTCACTTCCTTCTTAAAGGGACCTTTTCACGTGTTGGTACATTGAAAAAATTGTTTCAGATTCGCAAACTTTCATTGTAGTTATGATTTTTGTGAGGACACCGTATTACTGAACTTTTGCCATGCTATAAAATATCCATTATATGCATCTTTTGACGATTTAAAAACCTGAAAATTATAAAGCGTTGCAACGGGAAACGATTGAATAATTTGGAGAATTCTGTTGTTATCATTATATTTTGTGAAACTACGAGCATTGCTTATATAAAGTAAACAAGAGATGTGTTTGTCAGAAACACAATGCCCCTACTGCGCCGCTTTCAAAATATATTAATTTTTTACCTTTGACCTTGAAGGATGACCTTGACCTTTCACCTCTTTAAATGTGCAGTCCCATGAGACACACATGCATGCCAAATATCAAGTTGCTATGATCAATATTGCAAAAGTTATGACCAAATTTTAACCTAGGTTAAAGTTTTGGGACAGACACACAGAAAGACAGACACACACAATGGCAGACAGACGGGCCAAAAACAATATACCCCCTCTTCTATGAAGAAGGGGGAATAACAATACACCACTCACTGTATGAGCACGTATGGCCAAGTGGTCTAAGCGTTAGACTATTACTCTAGGGGTCAGTGGTTCGAGCCCAGTTGCGGATTACGTTTTTTGTCTTTCTTTAATTTTATTCTTGTTTTTTTTTTACAGGAGCTTTTTTAGTTCCAATGTTTACATTTGTCAATTTAAAGCATTACATGACAAAGTTAAATACATGCCAAAATCTGTGAAAAGGTCCCTTTAACTGACGCAAAAAATGTTTCATGTTTTTCCAAATATGTAAATGTTAATAAAGTTAAAGCCTTCATCATAAGTTCACATACATGTCTTAAGAGTCTTCTTCAAGTTGACGGAGCAAATCATTAGTTCATTAAAAACATAAAACCTTGCGAAATAGTATTTAATGAATGCATGTAATGCTAGCAACGTTTATTATAGGACTATACTATAAACTTATACGCACAAAACATTTATGTAATACTAATAAAAATCAATAACAAAGTGGTTACCTCGACTTCATCATCAACTGCAACAGAAACGATCGAAAGACGGGGTTGGGATCCACGCCTGTGTCAAATATATTCATGTTTTTCGTGAACCGCTTTCCGTCCTTGGAAGTACATGTGACATAGCTTAGAAGCTTGCTAAGTACTTCGTCTGATGGTGGTTCTTTATCAGCAAAGCACAGTTGGGTAACAACCTCCAAGAAGAATGTGTTACACTGCTGCTGGTATTTCTCTAGCTTCTCATTGCCAATCCTGACAAAAAGAAAATATTTCAATTCAGCCGTTTAATTGCCTTAGCCAGGTCACGTGGTAAGCAATGCTCTAACATAAAAATACTTTACTTAACCAGAAACACACCGTGCGGGTTCAACAATAAAACAAGTAACTAATAATGTGAGCAATCCATTGTCTTTATATTACAACGACTCACAGAAATAAAATATACCTCAATACAATACATCTTACATCTGCCTAATTTCTTATAAAAAGATTGTTTTTCTTAATTAGGCTAAAAACTGGTTCCTATTGACTTATTGCATTTAACAATACCCATTTCAAAACACTTTGTAAAACAGTATGAACTCTCGGCAGTAAAGTAAGATGGGGGTAATGCAACTGATGTATCATCTGCTTACATAATAAATGCTATAAAAAGATGACCAACATGTTTTTGTTTTTTTCCAATTTCATTATGTCTTATCTGTTAAGGGCTATGATCTCCATAATCAAGTGGTTTTCAATTCATTTTAATATTTCATTTTATGGTCTGTTTTAAAGTTTGTACTCACAATATTTGTATACCACTTTATTCAAAAAGACAAAAATAACCAATATTGAAATGAAAACTTACTTTCTATTTTCGTCAACAACAGGCTGCCAGTGGTCTTCGAATTCCTCGTTACAATCTGGGCATTTATGCTCTCGAAGAGCTGCCATCTCGCAACAGCATGTATGGCAAACGATGTGTCTTGCTGAACAAGGCACCGAGATGGGTGCACTCTGTAGTGACTCTTCGCAGCGGCTACATTTGACTTCAGACCTGTCAACACATGCAAGTTTACTTTACGTAAATAACTAAAAAGTTATAAGATTTACATATTCGTTTCTTCAGGTTTTATATGATTGCTGAACATAAATACAGTTTACATTCAATAGCATACATCGCTAGTTTATATACACCTAAGCATAATTACACTTTTAGTTGTAATAAACGTTAAATATTTAATGAATTTCTTAAATAACTATTGTGGAGATTATTTGAGCAACACTTAGCATATGTTACATCTTACCCTATACTGTCTTTCACGGCAGTCTTGTTACACATTTTAAGGAACTTTTCCATAGCCGTAAAAGATCTTGATTCTTTAAAGTCTGTTTCATCACCAAGCAGCTAAAACAAACATTGAACTATATACAAAAATACATGTTTAACATTGAGATTTTAAGCAGTAGTATAATGCTTTCTCAAAAGAAAACGAATGAGCGCACATGAAACAGATTCAGAAGGACAAAGATTACATGTGAACATGTTTCAAGATTGATAATTATATATTTGCCATCTTGAAATTTGTTGGATTGAACCAATAAACAGGAATTATATTGTCACTCAAGAAATGAAAACACATAACTATATTTTAAACACCTTGGACATATTTTTTAAATTAATAAACCGAGTTTACATACCACCCACAAAGGTCTACAATGCTTAATGGTAATGTTGTCTTTGGTCTCTTTCTTGCAAACATTCTCCAGGAATAACTTCATCACTACGACTCGACTCCACATGCACCTTAACAATAAAGTGATTATTTATGAATTGGTGTAGTGAACATTATTTAAGAAACAGTCTATCATTGTTAAAAAAGCAAAACAAAACTATTTGGACGCCTTATGATTAGTGATTTAGCACATCGTCATATGAACTTTGTAATGCTGAACTCGCGTTCAGGTCATCTTTTTGCGATGTTAATGGGCAGTTTCTCAATGATAAATATGTTCTTTGACAGATATGCCATGTCATATTACATTCGAATTATGAATATTTAATAAGTGTGGTTTTACAACAGTTATACACACATTCTAAGCATCTTACTTTGCCCTTTTTACAGATGCGAAACTGTGATCACCAAACAATGCACCCTCGCCTTGAAGTTGAAGGATCGTTTCTACAACTGGTCGATAGCGATACACTCTTTCAAGCCATTTGCGTTGTTCGCTTCTGCCATCTAGATCTTTCAGTGAAGGATTCAGCTCCTCAATAAGAAGGCACAACGTAGCAAATGTCTGCAAAATCAATAATTTTAAATGATCAAATGATATATAACACATGCATTAAAGCGTGGCACTGAACGGTGTCATTTAGATCACAGTGGCGTTGTAGAGATGGTGTCAACCTATCGATCATGAGGTCACAGGTTCGATCGCCACACTGGAAGCGTTCTCAATATTTTGTCTTAGGTCACCAAGTACTGTTTGGTCACAGGAAAAAGACGTGAGAGAGTTTCAATAAGCCTTCGGCTTTCGATACAATAAACAGATTTAAACTAATATCAGTGCAAAATGGATATGGACTACATACAAACTCGTGTTCTTTGAACATAATATGTTCTGGATTGGAATGTTGTATTTCTTCTATTTTTGCACTGCAATCTGGCCAGATGTGGTTCACGCTTCGGAAGTATGCAAGTCGGCACGACAGTTCCTCGTAGGCAAAGCGGACGCTTACAATGTGACTACTTAGATCAGTTGTTGCACCTTGTGACTCACACAGGCTGTGAGTTTTGAACATCAGCATTTTGCACACAATCTGTAAAATGCCATAGGTAAAATTACTCGGTTTGTTGAAAAAAGAATAATTTAAAAAATTACAAGAGGGCCAAGTTGGCACTTCATTGCTCATCTAAGTGAGGCATGGCCAGTATCCAACCCATGGGTATGCTTTGAGAAATCTTTGTACAAGACCATTATATGACGTCACTTACCAAATATACTTTCAATTTAATCCATTTAACCCCAACAACCTAAGCAGGGCCTTTTGTACCCCAGGGACATGATCTAAAAGAGCGTATGAGAGGACCACTGTATGATGTAACATGCAAACATTACATTTTCTTGCGTTTTTGCTTTTGTTGCGTAGATATTTTAAATTTAACTTTATAAATTATGTAACCCTGAGTGTGGCCAGTTTTGACCCCAGGGTTACGATTAGAACAATCCTAGTAGAGGACCACATGACAATGTTTCACACCAAATATGAACCCCTGACCATTTTTAAGTTACTTGCTATATAAGTTTATATTATACATCAGGTTACATATGGGCCGTCGCCATTTATTAACTGATTAATGATTTGAACAACTTTTTTTACAAGACCCGTATTCGATATAACAAACCATAAAATTATATAAGAAACCAGATCCTTGCAATTTCAGAGAAGACTTTTAAAGTTAGTTACCATATAAGTCTATATAAATCTTGTGACGCCTGGGGTGTGGTCAGATGTTACCCAAATGGCTTGATCTTAACACTATTTGTGAAAGATCACTAGATGATGCTCCTTCCATACACAATATTAAACCTCTGAGCCTCGCGGATTCAGAGAAGATTACTTAAGTTATTTACTATATATGGCTTATTAAATCATGTCACCCCTGGGGCGTAGCAAGTTTTGACCTCGGTGGCATGATTTGAACAAAAGTAGTCGAGGACCATAGTTGATGTTACACACCACATATTAAACCTCTAGGGTTTTGGGTTAAAGAGAGGAAAGTTATTCATTATATAATTCTTTATTATAACTCACATTACCCCTGGGGCGTGGCCAGTTGTGACACAGTGGCATGATTCGAACACTCTTTGAAGAGGACCACTAGATGATGTTACACCCCAAATATTAAATCTCTGAGTTTGGGGTGTATATCAATCATGCAACCCCTGGGGCGTTTTGACTACAAGGTTTGAACAATCTTGTATAGGACCACTAGACGATGTTACACAGCAATTATAAAGGCCCTTAAACGTTGGATTTTAAAGATTTTGTTTAAAGGGGCCGTCCAACAGATTGGTTAATTGACAAAATTAAAAAAAGTTGTTTCATATTCGCAAATTTTCGCGTTTGTTATGATATTTTTGAGGAAATAGTAATACTGACCATTTACAATGCTCTTAAATATCCATTATATGCATCTTTTGACGATTTGAAAACCTCAAAATCATAAAGCGTCGTTCGACGCGAAACGATTGCATAATTTGGAAAGTTCTGTTATTGTCGCTATATTTTGTAAAACTACGAGGATTGCTTATATATGGTATAAAATACGGCTATCGTACATACTTGTCAGGATGGCCGAGCGGTCTAATTGGTTTTTACTCCAGGACCCCGATGGTCACTGGTTCGAGCCCTGATGAGGTTTACTTTTTTTTCCCTTTTTAAATTGTATTCTTGTTTTTTAACTGCAGATTTTTAGGTCAAATGTTTGAATTTATCAATATAGAGCATTTAATGACATGCTTCAATACATGGCAAAATCTAGTGGACAGTCCCTTTAAGTTTTCTTTACTACCCAAATCTATATAAATCATGTGACGCCTAAGGCGAGACCAGTTTTGACACGAGATGCATAATTTGAACAAGCTTTCTAGATAACCACTTGCCGATGCTTCACACTAAATATTAACTTCCTAATCCTTGCCGTTTCACAGATTTTTCAAATAGTTATTTCCTATAAAAGTCTTCTGACCCTGGGGTTGGTAAGTTTTAACCACAGGGGCATGATTTGACTAATCTTTGTTGAAGACCACTAGATGATGTCACAAACCAAATATTAAACCTCTGAGTCTTTTGGTTTCAGAGGAGATTTTTTAAGTTTCCACTCTCATAATCTATTCAAGCTCTGGTGACCTACCTATGCAGCGGAACAATTTAAACAACTTTGAAAGAGGGTCACCTAAGGATCATTCATGTGAAGTTTGTGAAAATCAGCCTAGCGGTTTATGAGGAGACACACGACGCTAAAGGGCCACCCATCACAATAGCTCGAAATGAGACTAGAAATGTCCCATTGTAAAACACAGCATAAGTAAAGAAAGTAAGTTACTAGTTGATGTTTACAGCCTGCATCGTGTATACTAAGTTAAGATGTAGGTTAATTTAACAATTTCTACGAATGTGTTAATCATACATTTACATGGTTCATTTTGCAATACTGGAGACATTTTTCAGATCTGTTATGTTCCTTATACACTACCACTAATAGCTAATATAAACGAATTGACTAATTTCTGAATTACATTTAGTTCTGTTTCCCTTTCAGCTTTGTACACAGTTTGTACAAAATCGTGAATGTAGTTTTCCATCACTTCCTGGAGGGTTGGGCTGGAACTGTTCCGCAATTCAATGCCCGCATTGTCACACAAAACAACTTGAAGCTCCGAAACCATGTGACCAGTAGCACCAGACCTCAATCCTAAGGTACACCTTTCTAATCGATCTGTTCCTAATAAACACCACGACAGTCACCAATAAGCAGTTCTATATTTTGCATGATGTGTTAAAAACTTCTATTAAAATTAATACTTATTTATCAAGCATTAAAATACATAGTTTGAGCATTACGCATATCAATAAGGAAGATGGCCAGTTCCTAAATCTGAGTAAAATGAATTATTGTTTCTTAAAAAATGTAATGGCAGATAAACAAATGGTATGGATCACGGAGATTTGGATAAAACATGTTGACGACACACGACAGACAGATAGAAGGCTATCACAACAGCTCTCCATAAGAACTTCATGTTCGGTTGAGCTAAAAACAAAACAAAGAGAATTTACCATCTCCTTCAAACACAAGATCTCTGAACAAGGTTTCGACTGTCTCCAGTATCAGCCATGAGAATGGAAATCTTAGTTTGAACTGGTGTCCTTCAAATCCTGTAGAAGGCACTATCATTTCTCCAAGCTCACTTTTACGCTTCGGTGACTGCAAGTCCGAGTACTGCTCATACAGAAACAATAAAAGTACATTATCTTAAAGTATTTCAATAAGGGTCATCTACTGCCCAAGGCCAATTCACATGTGAAGTATAAAGTCAATCGGTCAATGCGTTGACGAGTTATTGATCGGAAACGATTTTCACACTTATTGTGACAATGACCTTGACTTTTGCCCAAGTGACCCCAATTTCAATAGGGGTCATCTACTGTCCAAGGCCAATGCACATGGGAAGTATCAAGCCTATCAGTCCCTCCGTTCAAAATTATTGATCAGATTTTTTTTCACTTAGCATGACTGTGACATTGACCTTTGACCTAGTGACCCCAATTTCAATAGGGATCATCTACTGGTAAAGGCCAGTGCAAATGGAAAGTATCAAGTGAATTGGTCAATCCGTTCACAAGTTTTTGATTGGAAACGAATTGGTCTACCGACAGACCAGCCGACCTACAGACCGACCCACATCCAGCAAAACAATATACCCCCTCTTCATCGAAGGGGGCATAATAATGGTTTTGCAATGTTGTAATTGCATAAAATACAATGTACTTGTAAAAGATACAAAATTCAAAACACACAATACGGAAATACTACTGTTGAGTTAAGGTGCATCGCCATTGAAAACAAACATTTGAAAGATTTGATAACACAAGTATAGTCTGAACATTTTATTTAATCATTATAGTTTATATGGCAAAATGGAGGTGTTGGCAGATTTGTGTTATACAAACCTACAATCAATTATGCATGATGTCAAGAAAACACAAACCTTCATCTGCAGAAAATCCTTATGGTTCAGACATTTAAGCCAAAAATCCCTTTTCCATGTGACATCACATACGACCATATCCAGGTTGCTATTGGTGTCTAGCAATGCAAATATTCCAGCTAGAACTGGCTTCACTTTAGATACGATCGTTTGATAACAGGACCGTCTGAAATAGTATAAATGAAAGCTTTTTTTTTTTCGAAATTACAGGTTAAGTACGGTATTACCTTTAAAGCAAACTTTCAGTTTTTATGGATTTTACATTCACTTCTTGTAAACTTGAGCATTCTTCGAGATATGAACTGAATATGAACAATCATTTAGATACGAACCGAAAAGTCCCGTTTTTGTTGATGTTATCTATGGCAGCTGCATCTCTGGTGATCCACTGCTTTGATAGGTACCATGTTACATCATTTTCTTTTTCTTTCAGTAAGGTACCAAGCCATTGGATGATTCCAGTTGTAAATGCCTCATTGTCTATTTTCAGTAAAATAAATGTGTCATAAAAATGTCCCTAACCTGGTATTATGGTAATTTCGCTGGGAACAGCATGTGCAAATTGAGAAACGGGTTTAGGTATATGTATAAACTATGGCAACAGATCAAGCAATGGGTAAAACAGCATTGAAGAGCCATGCACAATTGTAAGCAATCACACACAACTGGAATACACATTTAAATTATACATTCTAAAATATGATACTCAAAAGGCTCGGGAACGTCTACATGCGTTGAAAATCGGTATACAATATATATGGCCCAAAAAGGCAATTCAGATGGTTGAGTATGAAACTATTGCATTTACTTAACATTTTACATCGATTACAATAGTCAACCTTTCCATCCGTTTGTAAAAGAATTGCCGCTACAGGGTAAATCTACATGGTTCACAACGCATAATAAACTAGAAATGTGTCCGTATGAAACAGATGCCCCCACAGTCCATCCTTGTTTCTAACCTCCACTTAATATGTCACACAATTCTGAACCAATATATGGAGGTGCGCAAGTTCACATGTTGGTTAATATGTTTATTAAGTTAACTCGCTCTAGCAGCATGAAGTTATGAAAAACGTACAAGTTTAAAAAAAAATGCTGAAATATCCATTACTCTGGTTACAAGGTGAAACAAAATATAGTCTTGCAAAAGTTCACAAATTTTTTAATATGTTGTCTCAACACTCCACTAACTTCACACAATTCTGAACCAATACACATGTATATAGGTTCACAAGTTCAAATGCTGGTTAGTATGATTTTAAAATTTCATCGCTCTAGCAGCATTCCTTTTTGAATAACGTTAACGTTTTAAAAATGCTAAAAGTGCCACAACTCTGGTCATGTCGAAACAATGTGAAACATAATAAAAATGTGCGATATTTCACAAAATGGTAAACATGTATGTAAAGTAATATCCCTCTAGCAGCAAGCCTTTGCCCTATGAATAGCATAAGTTAACAAAAGTAAACTAAAAAGGACCATAACTCCGGTAATGGCAAAACATCCAAACCAAAATATGGTTGCAGAAATACTTCTTTGAGTAACGACAGACACAAAGGGCCATAACTCCGTTATTAACAGATGGTGTACAATGCCATTTGGCGTGCATCATCCTCTTATCCATATATATACTCATACCAAGTTTCAATGAAATCCGCCAAAGCACTTCCAAGATATGGCTCCGGACACAAAAGTGCCGGACGGACGGGCAACGCCAAAACAATATCCCTCCGCCTTTGGCGGGGGATAACAAGAGGGTCAAGAAGGCCCTAGTTCGCTCCCGTATTTCATAGGACGCGGTCAGGTTCAAACATAATTTGAAAATATTTGTAGAGGACCATACTCTGATGTCACATACCAACAAGGCCATTGACAGAAATATACGCCTAACGTAAAAAATGGACCCTATTTGTTGACATTTCGGAGAAGATTCGATGTAAATTAAATGAGTTAAGAGAGAGTTTAAACGAACAATTAAACATTTTTTTGTACAACTTAAAAAGCCTGGGACGATTTGCTAGGTTATTAAACTTGGCTTCCATTTCATATCAACAAACATTTCCAGAAAATTTGGTGATGAGTTGATAAAAACTGTAGACCTAGAGAGCCGTAACGGCAAATTTCTCATTTTTGTACATATAAAGAGCAATAGCCTTGAAACTCCCGGTAAAACTTGCCTTGTTATCAAACTTAACTTCAATTTTATGTCAACAAACATTTCCATAGTGTTTGGTAAAATTGTACATTGTACAAGTTAGAGGGAAAAAGGTGACTTTTGCATTTTTATATAAATAAACGGAAATGTCACTGACGTGCCTGGTGGGAATTGGCTGGTTATTGAACTTGGCCTCCATTGAAAGTTAGTATTTTATTTGTATAAAGTTTGATAAAGATTCAATGATATCTGAACGACTTAGAGAGCTAAACAACTGCACAAGTCCAACCGCTCATCCGCTCATTCGCCACGAATATAAAACATTTAACGCCCACATCACCATGCAGGGCACATTTTGACCGCAGGGTCATAATTTGAACAAACTAAGTAGAGGACCACTACTTGAGGTTACATGCCAATTATAACACCTCTTGGCCGTGATGTTTTAAAGAAGAATTTTACAGTTATTTAAATTATGAGACCCTTGGAGGTGGCCAGTTTTGACCCCAGGGCCATGGATCAAACAAACTTAGTAGAGGGCCAATTTACAATATTATACACCAAATATTAAACCCCTGACTATTGAGGTTTCAGAGAGGAATATTTTACCATTAAGTCTATATAAATCATGAGACCACTTCGGCATGGCAAACTTTGACCCCATTTGCATGATTCGAACACAGTCTGTAAAGGGCCACAAACGATATTATACACCAAATATAAAATCTCTGATCCATGCTGTTTCAGAAATAATTTTAAGTGATTAACAATACAAGCCTAAATAAACAATGTGGCCCCTTGGGTGTGGCTAGTTTTCAAACCTGGAGATCCAATAAAGGAACTATTTGAACAACTTTGACAGAGGGTCTAATGTTCAAGTCTGCCAAGCGGTTAAGGAGATGCAGTTTGAATTAAAACTTACGACTTACGACTAACGATGCATGACAGACTTCGCACGACGGACAAAAGGCAATCCCGTACGCTCACCCTGTGTATTGCACAGGTGAGCTAAAGTGTTGTTTTTATAACAGGGGGCCATAACTCGAAAGCATGTGAATGAAAATATGGAGGCACGCTAATTCACATAATGTTAAATATGTTTGCAAAGTTTCCAGCAGCAATACAGTTTGACAGTCGGAAAGGCTGCCGGACGGACAGAAAGACACATCTATATGCCCCTACCCATCTGGGAGAGAGGGGGCAAAGAAATGTGTCAGTTTTCAGATTGTTAACTATGTTTTGAAAGAACTGACTTGCCTTACGATATCAAACAATCAAATATACCATTGACTAGAAAACACACATTAAACCTTACCCGAATGTGTTTCAGCAGTGCTTCTCAGGAAGGTCAATACAATATTTACACGTTCTGTTTCCCTTTCGTAAAAATGTTCTTGATTTTTAACCATTGCAAGTGCAGGCTGAACACATTTCAGTATGAGTCCCATCATGTTTTTTATTTGACCCTCGTGCATTTCAATGTCAGCATTTGGTTCTTGGTCACCGTCCATAGTCTGTCGTGTGGATTCCCCGTATACATTTTCACCGCCAGGCTCAGTCTCTATTGCCGCAGTTGTACTACTATAAATGTAACATAATACTGTCTTTTGCAGGGGATTATGGTGATAAATTTGGTCTCGCAATAAAATGGTAAAAGGACCTAACATGTGGCATCAACATGCGCAATTTGTTTCCAGGTCTAGTTTGCCGAAATTTTTTCCTAACATTGAGAACAAGAGTTCTGTGGTCGTAGACATATGCCCCCAAAACAGGGCCTTGATTTTCACACTTATTGTGACCGTGACCTTGACCTTTGACCTAGTGACCCCAATTTCAATAGGGATAATCTACTGTCCAAGGCCAATGCACATGTGAAGTATTAAGTCAATCCGTCAATTGGTTAACGAGTTATTGATCGGAAACGTTTTTTGCACTTTTTGTGACAGTGACCTTGACCTTTGACCTAGTGACCCCAATTTCCATATGGGTCATCCAATGTCCAAGGCCAATGCTCATGTGAAGTATCAAGCCAATCGGTCAATTCTTTGACGAGTTATTGATCGGGAACGATTTTCACACTTATTGTGACAGTGACCTTGACCTTTGACCTAGTAACCCCAATTTCAAAAGGGGTCATCTACTGGCCAAGGCTAATGCACTTGTGAAGTATCAAGCCAATCGGTAAATCAGTTGACGAGTTATTGATCGGAAACGATTTTCACACTTATTGTGACAGTGACCTTTGACCTAGTGACCCCAATTTCAATAGGGGTCCTCTACTGAACTAGTCTACTGACAGACCGACCGACTGACCTTCATCCAGTAAAACAATATACCCCCTCTTCTTCGAAGAAGGGCATAATTAATTTCCACTTGACATGCAAAAAGGATAAAAATACTCTTGCAATTGTTAATCATGTTAACATTTCAAATATATAGTATCCAGTTTTAGATAATGTGATGACATTATCTTTTGATTGTACAACTCAGTACATAATTGGCATAAAGGAAAGTTTTTAGGTAGACCTTCTTCGGGAATGATACATACCCCAAAAGGATGCCTTGACACAATTAAGAATAATTAAAATATATCAGCATATTTAAAATATAAAAACACACGACACTGGTATGAGACTTGTTAGTATTTAAAAGATTTGTCCTAACATGCATTTACTGTTAGTAATATTACCCATACAAAAAGTGTTTCTCCTCACGACCTCGTTTGTAAAACAGTTCACTGACAGCTTTGTCTTGGATTTCATTGATACTTGGTAGACTGGTGTCTTCAGGGAACAGATCGTCTATATGAACGGAATGCCATTCACCACACTAAAACGCAAATAAACGATCCATTAACTTCACATAAAACAAAACACTTGTTTAGTAAATGTCAATCTGTCAAGCTTAAAAAAGAGTTGTACAAACAAAAACAAATGAGGTCATTGGTTAATCTCACCACTTAATTAAAAAGGTCAACAACAAGATGGCCTAATGCCTTAAGGCGCTTACCTGAGACCCATAGGAACTTAATTGTTCTGACCTGGTAATGTTTCATTTAATAATGATAATAGCCATATAAAGAACACTGCCTCCCCTACCTCAACCGCTCTTTATCAACGGAATGAAACAGGTTTTGAACTCGGCCCATCATCACCGGATATCATTAGAACAAATGTTCTGAGCAAGTTTCATAATTTAGCAAAACATGTGACTTCTAGTGCTCACAATGTCTAAAAAAGCCATATTAGGAAAAATGCCCCAGCACCTGGCCGCCATGTATTTAAACAGGCCAGAACGATTTAAAACTCGGCTCGGATACAATTAGGAAAAGGGTTCCGCGGTCCGAGACATATGCCCCAAAACAGGGGCTTGCTTTTCACACTTTTTGTGACAGTTACCTTTAAACTGTGACCTAGTCACCCCTATTCCAATATTCTACTGTCCAAGGCCAATGCACATGTGAAGTATCAAGTCAATCGGTCAATTGGTTGACGAGTTATTAATCGGAAACGATTTTCACACTTATTGTGACAGTGATCTTGACCTTTGACCTAGTGACCCCAATTTCAATAGGGGTCATCTACTGTCCAAGGCCAATGCACATGTGAAGTATCGAGCCAATCGGTCAATTCGTTGACGAGTTATTGATCGGAAACGATTTACACACTTATTGTGACAGTGAACTAATTGTGACAGTGAACTTGACCTTTGACCTAGTGACCCTTATTTCAATATGGATCATCTACTGTCCAAGGCCAATTATAATTGAGCAAACAAATGTGACTTCTAGACTGCTCACATGTTTGTACTATAGCCATACAAGAAATACCAAACCCCTTGCAAACCATTTTCAAAGTTGATCGAGATATTAATAAAACCAATGTTCATAAAGACTGTACAAGACATTTGACTTCTAGTGTTCACAATGTTTCAAGAAAACCATATACAGAAAAATGCATCGCCCTCAGGCAGACAAGTTTTTTAAACGGATAACAACCATTTTCAAACTCGGCCCAGATATCTAGAGCGTTTATAAGCATTATCTTTAATTTGACCTGTTGGCATAGTTTTAGACACCAAGGGACACACTTACAGACTTTTTGCCGAGAACAAATGTTCTGACCAATTTCACGAAGAACGACGAAAAAAGCTGATCACGAAAGCTCTGCATGAACGTTGAGCTCAGATGAGCAAAAAAGATTGGGAAGACAAACCTTTACAATCAGCCTGTTTGTCAGGCAAATATATTTTAACATTTTAAAAATTCTACAGTAAAACCACGTGAAGGTTTGATAATATTGTACACAGTAAAGATTTACTGTACACAATACAAAACTTGTTTTTTCCATTTAACAAAAGAATGCCAACGTTCTTGAAATACATACTATCTTCATAACCAAAACAACACTCAATGATCAGAGTTGTGAAAGTATGTTTACGAATGATGAAATATTGTTCTTTACTTTATGTACAATTTGTCTTCGGAAGACTTATAAAAAAATAATACTTGAATTATTTATTTTTAATGCTTCCAACCTGGAATCCTGTGAAGCATCCGCCAGCCTTTCTTGGAAGTTGCACAATGATTGCGATATAGGAGGGAGACTCCAAACTATCGCGTATTTTTTCAAACTCGTCCATCACACAGTACCTCGCGCATGCTATCAAGTCAGAATTCGTATCTCCCGAATCACATTGTATAACCAGGAGGCTAGGCTGATTCCGATTGAACACAAAATGTTGCCTAAAAAGACAATTACATGACACTTATAATATACTTTACTTTATTTCAGGTTATATCCAAGAAAAAGTCATACTTATGGTGGTATGGGAATAAACTTACTGGACTCGATTACTAAACTGCTGCTCTGTATCAAACGAAGACAAAGACATAATTTCAACGCGTCGCAGAGAAGAGATTGTGTTGGTGATCTCTTTTTCGTGGTTTGCAGCCAACAGTTTAGAATGACACGTTATCTACAAAGAAGAAAAGTGTTATATGGTAAAACAAGAGGGTCATCAGGCCCTAAAGCGCTCACCTAAGACCGGAAGGAACTAAACTATTCTGGGAAGGTGGAGTTCAATATAATAAAAGTACTTCATGAAACATAAATATTATCATAAGGTTCACAAGAAGAAATTCGCTCGCCCCTGGAAACCATGCTCATCAGAGCATCGGAGCCATTTTCAAAGTTAATCAATATATTATAGGAACATATGTTCTCAGCATATTTCATTAAGATTGAACTAAACTGTGACTTATAGAGAGTTCACAATGTTTCACTATAGCAATAAAAACCCACCTCAGGGCCTTGCTTTTAAACAAACTGTAACTATTTTCAGACTCACCTTGCAATGATATTTCAAATTAAAACAACAATCAACCCTAGTTAAAACACAAATCTTTGATAATCACACCAAAACTACCAACCTCATCCATAAACTGTGTGCCATAACAATTTGTGTTCCACTATTATCAGTCTGAAGGTCTTTGATGTGAGTTCCCAGCTTGGGCCTATTTCTAGGGACTAAGGGCATTTAAGCTGCAAGCCTGTTAATCACACTACCATTTCAAAAGGCATCAATTAATACTACTGTACCAGAACAAAAATTC
Source organism: Dreissena rostriformis (assembly GCA_007657795.1). NCBI lineage: Eukaryota > Metazoa > Mollusca > Bivalvia > Myida > Dreissenidae > Dreissena > Dreissena rostriformis. The sequence goes on along the minus strand of VMBQ01000910.1, from coordinate 67,628 downwards.
AGGGACAGTCGATAGAGAATAAATTAGTTGCTGATATAAAGGTGGATGAATGGGATCATTGGAGAAATAAGAGTGCATTCCTGTCAAGCCATGCATTCATGATTGGAGGTCAAAGACAATTCAAGTTATATACAGTTGTTTCTCCCCTAAGTAATTTTCTGTGAAATCAATATTACTACTTAAAATTTTTGGGCAATTTAACTGTATATCTTATCGGCAGAATTAATATTCAGATGACTGCCTGGAGATCATGAATATCATAATATGCATAAATTTCATTCAACTTGTACATTGGTAATTTCTTAGTAGAGTGTAAACAAGGTTACACTATAAAGCCATTAAAAGCCATGTTTTACAACAGACCGTAACCATAAAGGAACTTGGCCTAAATATCTTAACAAGATATCCATAAAACCAATGTTTTGACCAAGTTTCATGATGATTGGACAAAAAATGTGACTTCTATAGTGTTCACAAGCTTTTTTTGCTATATCAATATAAGGAAAAAGACCCCCCCCCCTGGCGGCCATGTTTTTTACCAATCAAAACCATTTCCAAACTCAACTGTCCTATCCAGGAAACAAATGTTCTGACCAAATTTCATGAAGATTGGGCGAAAAATGTGTCTTCTAGACTGTTCACATGTTTTCACTATATACATATAGAGAAAACTGCCCAACGCCCTGGCAGCCATGTTTTTCGACTGATCAGGACCATTTTCAAACTCGTCTGAGATATCCACATAACCAATGTTTTGACCAAATTTCATTATGATTAGGCAAACAATGTGACTTCTTGAGTGTTCACAAGCTTTTTTTACTATATATATATGTAAATATAAGGAAAATGACCACCCCCCCCCCTGGCGGCAATGTTTTTTACGGATCCAAACCCTTTTCGAACTCAACCATCGTATCCAGGAACCAAATGTTCTGACCAAATTTCATGAAGATTGGGCAAAAAAATGTGTCTTCTAGACTGTTCACAGTCGTGTTTTCACTATATACATATAGAGAAAACTGCCCCACCCCCTGGCGGCCATGTTTTTCCACCGATCATGACCATTTTCAGACTTGTCCGAGATATCTATAAAATCAATGTTTAGACACAATTTCAAGATGATTATGCAAAAAATGTGACTTCTAGAATGTTCACGAGCTTTTTTTACTATATAAATGTAAGGAAAATGCCCCCCCCCCCTGGCGGCCATGTTTTTTTACCGATCCAAACCATTTTCGAACTCAAGCGTTGTATTCGAAAACAAATGTTCTGACCAAATTTCATGAAGATTGGACCAAAAATGTGACTTCTAGAGTGTTCACATGTTTTCACTATATACATATAGAGAAAACTGCCCCGCCCCCTGGCGGCCATGTTTTTTCACCGATCTGGACCATTTTCGAACTCGTCCGAGATATCAATTAAACCAATGTTTTGACTAAGTTTCATGAGGATTGGGCAAAAATTGTGACTTCTAGAGTGTTCACAAGGTTTCTCTATAGCCATATTAGGAATCTGCCCCGCCCCCTGTCGTCCATGTTTTTTAACGGACCGGAACCATTTTTGAAGTCAACCAACATATCATTAAGACTAACATTTTGACAAAGTTACATGAAGATTGGGCATCAAATGTGACTTCTACAGTACAGTGTTCACAAGGTTTTTATCTTTTTTTACCTAGTGACCTAGCTTTTGACCCAGCATGACCCAGTTTCCAACTCGGTCGAGGTATCATTGGGACAAATGTTCTGACCAAGTTTCATGAAGATCGGACAAGATCTGTGTTCACAAGGCAAATGTTGAAGACGGACGCACGACGGACAAAAGGCGATCCCAAAAGCTCACCATGAGCTTTTACAAATTAACTACGTTTAACTTTAGCTTAAATCAAACAAAACAATTAAAATAGAATCGCATATGATGAAAAAATATAATAATGAACGCATTTGAAAAATGATAAATTAAATAAATCTACATTTTTTATTTAAATGTTGCAAACAATGCGTATAACATTGTTAAGACTATTTTAATAAAGACAAACCTTTGATAATGTGCCTGTGCAAAATAATCAAATTGTCTTCTTTTTCATTATAAATGTTATCACTAACTTTTGTACCATTACTTGATAACAATTGAGAATCAAACCTGTGTAAATAGTTGGGGGCTTTTTTCGGCCTCAATCATATGCTGCAAGTACTCAATGGCGCTGACATGTACTTGATCCTCATTGTAATGCTTCTTCAGGTTTTCTCGCTCGGTAATGTACAGTTTGTTTTCACGATAAATGGATTCGGGTGTGGCACACCACAGCAGGACCTTCTTGGCTTCTTCAAGAACCTTTATTGTGTAAGGAGGATATTTTTCATTTGTTTGTGATATAATGCTGCTATATAATGACAAATAGCGATACAATATTTTCATATGATATAGTGCGAGTGAAAATGAAGAGAATATGTCTAAATAAGTAAATACATGTATAAATAATGCACTGCAAAGATAGTTTTATATATTTCAGTACTGATCATTAATAAATGATTTTATCAGTTGTCAATGGTCTTGATGGCTACAAATCAGCCAAAAAGACATGACACTACTATCTGAAGCCAATTAGCAAAAAGGTTTAAACAAGTGACACTGATCTAGCTCTCTTTTGCTTCGCTAATAATCCATGTATAACCAGTTGATTCAAATCGTCAACATTTGGTCACCTGTTCATCGGAAAATGAATCCACGCTGTCTGCGTGTTTTTCACACACATCCATCACAATAGCAGAACAGGTGTCTTCATGAAATCCAATGAATATTTCTCCGACCTGCATCTGCCTCCTATTTGTATGACTATAATTAACAAAACAAAGAAATTCTATTTAACTGAACATTATGTTTGTTTAATATACTTGACTGGTATTTTCAAATGCAGTTAGCATATTATGGTTTTAAAGCCTTGATACTTTATAAGTTACAACACCATTAAATACGGAGATTTAAATCAGTTGACCACTAGCACAAACATATCTTGGAGGCACATTTCTGTTTGTCCAATGGTATTGGTCCACGGATTTGAAGAAATTGATCAGATTATGCAAACCACTGAAACATTAACTCTTGATTGTCCGCAGCAACTGGTCAATAAATTAGCTTTTACATGACGAAACCATGTAAATACCTGTGAATAACACTATCCGGTTCAGCTGCAAACGCTTCTGCCCAGCGCTGGAGTTCCTTTGCAAGGTGGAGCTGTCGCTCATCAAGAATCGTGTTCACCGCCAGGAAATGCTTCTCCAGTCGATTGATTAGTGGGATTGGGAACTTCTTGTACACAGTATGTTTCTCAGCAACGACGATCAATCTGTTAAATTATATCTTACAATCATTCCAGTTTGATGGTCACAAAACAGTCAATACGTATTTTATTAGAAAACAGACCTGCATTAATCGAAGGTAAAGCATGAAACTGATGTATTATCTCAACATTTACAATAGTTTCACGCTCGACCCTCGAAAAAGTAACTGAAAACCTTTACCTAAATTTAATATAGTGAAAAAAATAGAACACATGGTAAACATGCAGGTGTGAACCAATATTAACATGAATGAATTGATACATGCAAATCAAACGCGTTATAAATACAGCCGATTGCAGAGTTTTAGCGAACAACAACAAAAGCTGTCCCAAGACAGTGCGCCGAATATTCTTCCGGTTTGATAGTATTGTAACGTAGCTGGTATTTGTGTTATGTAGCTGGTATTTAGAAATTAATAATTGTAGAAAATTATTAATAAATCTTTTATTACAACAATCATAATTTCATAAATAGAATTCTTGATTTTTTTTAGATTAATAATAGATGTTTTATTATAAAGAATATAATGTACCGGTAATAGATGTTTAATTATAAAGAATATAATGGTTTAAATAAAATTCAAAGATAACACATCTGGCCTTATACAATTTTGATTCCTTAAATACAACGCTAATGCTCCGCCCCTTTGAAACAGTATGCAGGTGCTAGACAGAAATTATCTTATTTGACCATGTCAACGAATGTTTTTGCTGGTCGATCAAGATAGTCAATTCAGACTGTGTTTCGTAACTAATCTTGTTTGACATCTTTAAGTATATACCTTCAGGCAACGCCATAACTGAGTGCATTTAAATGTTAACATAATAACGTTCTCTTTTGATTTGGAAAATATTTAAATTAAGATTCTATAGTTTTATTTAAACCATTATATTCTTTATAATTAAACATCTATTACATTATTGTTATTACGTTACAGTATAAGGTACATTGTTTTCAGTCACCTAATATAATGACCACAAACATGTCTGAAGTTGAATATCTGTAGTATTTATACAGTATGTGTTCACTAAAGATGAACAATTACACACAAAAAAAGGAATTTGAACAAATCAAGAGATCATATTTTCAAATGTTTACCAATAAATTTAGCTGAATTGGAGAAACTTTGCATGGTTTGCATAAACTCTACATACACAGAAAATTACAGCACAATACCTCTATCCAAACCAAAATAATTCCGCGGAAACTTAATTTCTATTTTAAAAACAATTAGTCGTGATCCATCGGGCCCCAGATGCGATCTTTTTATAAGATCAGCATTTAAAATATATACGCACATTTCATCACATCTCTACAGTGTGGTTAGGGATTTTGTTCCGGGATTAATCTCTTTAGAATCCCTAAAAAATAACCAACACTCAGCCAATATTTAGGGATTGATCTGTTTTCACCCCATTTCATCCGAATTAATATGCATTTAACCTTTTCCAGCGTTTTTTTTTATGGATGAATTGCGATGAATCGATCCCTTGAAGGGACGAATTCGTCGCAAGGGATAAATTAATCGCAATTCATCCCTTGCAATGAATTCTTCCCTTGAAGGGATTAATTCATCTCTACGCATGTGCAGTCGATGTCATGGGTGAATTGGGATGAAAAGGCGGAGTTAATCATTGACGTAAACGAGGATTTAATTTTGTCGGTTTCATGAATAATAAAATTTATAATATTATGCTGCATACAGCATAATGTTCTATAGCCTAAAAGACATGTCATTTGTAAACTCAACAAAGAATTGTTTGTATTAACACCGATACTTGTCAAACAACGTAGTCTGGTGCTTTTTGGCTCTTTAAAAATACATCTACTGCAATGCATGGTCGTAATCTCATGTTTTCTACAGTTTCACGGGTCAATACTTTCCCATTGTTTGCATTAATTCTGGTGTAAATTTTTCATTATAAAATACTACATGTCACGATTTGCGCGTCTTTATTCAGTTACAGCACATGGTCTTTTGCGACACGCACGCTTTCCATGCGAGGAGATTGACAGACGACAGCAACAATTTCGCTCTCTTATTAAAACACGGGTTAAAATGGTGAACATGTATATTGAATGGTGTACGCTGTAGCTGCGTACAAAGGCAGCCAATAGTATCACGTTGTTGTAGAAAAACGGTGTAAATCAGTTCTTTAAAGGGACATATTGAAATAAACATGTACTGAAATTAAATTGCTACCGCGTAAAATTGTTAAAGGTTATTGTTTTCACAATTTACTCGCCATAAGAAATGAGATGCTCACCATTTGCATTAACATTTTCATAAGGAACAATTTTTAACAGTTTGTTTACACCAATTGTTTACAGTTAAAAGGTGTGATGATGTTCAAAGATCTATCAATTAACAAAGATAAGGGATATCGGTAGTTCACGCCCGGCGACGAGATTTCATTCATCTAATCGTGATAACCTTATTAACACATGCGCAGACATGTGGTGTCACAGACTTAACAGTAACCACAATTAATCCCCATTGGGGACATGGTCTTTCCTGACGAGATGTGTATTAAAAATGTGTATCGTCTTGCTAATATTATTTATCCGTAATTAACGAAAGCAAAATCAATATATTTGATATCTGATTTATAGTTTAATCTAAAATTTACACTATATATAGAAAACTTAATAAATATAATTTTAGGAAATGAAGAGAACATCGACATTACAATTTACTATAAATTAGTTTATTTTCTGCTATAGCTTTTTATATTACCTCTTATTATTCCAACGGAAATGTTAATTTAGAAATAGTAAAGTTTTAGGCAAAGGCGGATATGTACTTTTCAATAAGAATACCTGCATTGGTAATGCATATCTCCGAGACTGTTCACGTTTAAATCAAAAAGTTTTGGTATTTATATGCTTTTAAATAGTCTAACTCGGCCTATAATCTCTCAAAGTATTGTTATTTAATACCTGCGAAAATATTAAAGTTAAAAGCATAAAGATTTAGACTATAGATTTTTAAATCACCTTTATATTTATACTTTATTTCCAGAGAGAAATAATTAAGTTTAAGGCAATTGAAAGGTGTACTTGTTAAAAAGCTTACTCGGCCTAAAATAACATTATTACGTATCATTACTCAATATTGGTTCAAAGACTCATATGTTCTCAAATCTATAATGTTTTTTCCTAAAATCACGTTTAATTTATCAACGCTGCTATAAATATCGAAACTGTTTTCATGTTTTAAATGTGTTCAGTTCTATTGTGCGAAGTAATCAAACGGTTTGTATTGTAACCAAGCGGGCAGACACGCTGCAGTAGCGAATGATAACGCCAGATAACAGAGTGAGACTAGCAGCTGCTAAATTGATGTCACGTGATATTGATCTCGTTTTCGTTGCGCGAATTCACCATACTTTCTATTGGTCCGAATGGATGTTTCCAATCTTTGTTTATTTATAGATCTTTGCTGAAATACATTAAAGTACTGCGCATGCGTAGGGCTGAAAAGGCGGAGTTATTATCGCGAGTTACAGCTCGCGTTAATAACTCCGCCTTTTCAGCCCTACGCATGCGCAGAACTAGCAAAAGCTCATATTCTAAACTCCGCCTTTTAACCTTTACGCATGGGCAGAGTGCTAGCATCCCTATTTAGCCATAACATTCCCAAATAATCCGCTTTCAACCCAAAAAATCCCTAAATAAACCTAGAGTGGATTGTTAGAGATTAATCCCTAAAAAAAACGGATTGTTAGAGGTTAATTGCCAAAACTATTCATCCCTAAGCAACCTCTTATATGCGGAACAAAATCCCTAACCCCACTGTAACAGTGACTCTGACCGAACACAAGTGTAACCCCATGCTAGTGCGACATGTCAGCTAGAGATAGAAGTTGTTGGACGCAAACAAAAAATGTAATACCTGTAGGAGTAACAGTGATATAGTGTTGCACATATATCTTAACCAGAGCATTTCGCAAACACCGACATTTGGGTGAGTAGTGTAGTTGAGATAAAAATGACAATTCTCAATATTTTAGGTAAATCTTCAATAATCAAATACATTATTAACCAACATTTCAAATTATTGATAAATTAAACGTTCATGCCTGAAGTTCTTATGGACTGGACATTTCACCCTGTGTGTCCCCAGGCCAAGATCCACATATCTCTCTCCTCCGAAGTACACATAGTACTGGTTCAACGCGTCGTACAGACTTTCGTACAGATTCTCTAAGTTCAACAACACGACAGTATTTCCCGTCTCCATGCAGACCTTGATCTTGTTTATGTTGCGACAAACCTGTAATGTGTTGTTTCTTATAGGAATGACACAGTTTTATCAATGTGCTAATAAACATTTTCAGAGGATTTTAAAGCATAATAAATATTTTATCTCAACATAATACATATTTTATTTCATATGTAGCTACATAAAACACGGTTTGTTTCACAGCAAGGTTAACTAATAAAATGGACAACTTGTACCTGTGTGTATTCCTGGTCACTGCGGAAACTGCTACCAAAAATGGTGATTGGCCTAATCTCACTTCTCTTGGACAGGATTTGTTGCTGTATAATTGACAACGCTCCATAGTTATCGGTCAGTAGCAGCAGATACCTACTTTCCCTGAAAAAGAAATACATAGCCCAATTATGTGCATACACGTTTCATGTAAGGCGCAGGAAATACAATGCTATGAACAGTACTTCAAACAAACATACTCACGAAAATGTTAAATAACAAAATGTTAAACATACTACAGATCCATTATATCGCGGTTCGCGGGATCCATGGATCGCGATATATCCGGATTGATATAACTTGCCAGGTCAGTCATGCATGTATATATATGCATAAGCATAGTTTGAAAATCTCAAAACATGCTATTTACCTACATTATTGCATTATGTTTAATACACATATATTATACATTGGTATAACATAAAACATTATTCCATGTAATTATTTTCAAATGCGTATAATTAAACTTGTAATCCGAAAAGCATTGCCAAGTTTTAGTGTTTAAACAAGGCTTGTCACCATAGGATGACATATGCCTCCTTTTCCCACATTTTTCGAAACCTTAACGCAAAACCTAAACGCAAAGTGTGACGGAATTTCAGACGGACGGACAGACGGACAGTGCGATCACTATATGCCCACCTTCGAGGGCATAAAAAGATGACACAATCTAGCCACAAATAAAGTGTACGCGTATATTTCGTGTAAATCCTTTGTACTGATTAAAAGCATGCACAAATAAGACCTCATGTACAATATCACAATATTCTTCATCGTGGAAAGCAAGGGCTTTAATATTGGATTGCCGAATAAAAACTTCGTAGCGCATGGAAGACAACTAGCTCTAAGATATTTACTTTAGGATAAACAATTGGAAGTGCATTTTTCAAAATTGTGGAAGCTTTTCCTCTAAATAAAAAAGTCGTTTACGCTGTATTTAACTTGCAAAGGTTGATCTGTCACATTTACAGTTATTGTATACACCTTCATGTAGGGACTATGTGTATTCGGCAGCCTAAGCGCTGATTAGCTGATACGATTACCAAGAAGTAAGTAATTGACAGCTGGCATCATGTCAGTTCAACAAAAATTCAATAAAGAATGTTGTCAAAGAGGACACGCGAAATGACCTTTGATGTTGGGCAATTGAGGTTATTGTTTATCGCAGTACACAAGCGTGAATGTGATGTATAATGAAGGCAAACAATCTGGACCAAAATGGATTTATGAATGTCGGATTATACAGAAAATTAAATACGGTGAACTTAATGGGGTCCACCGCCGACTTGCGATATAACAGACCGCGATATAACGGAGTTGAGCGTATGTTTATTATAAACTTCGCATCTGCAATATTTTTCCAAATATATTCTATGAAAAATTATGCTACTTTACCCGTGTGACTTCCATGAATCAAAGAGACAAGCTTCAATCAGTCCTTTGGCACTACAATCAGGACCATCATGTTGGGGCTGGAAAGAGAGTATTTTGACCGTTAACCTAAATTATCAGACAATTTGCAATGTATCGATCATATACATGCAACTGTCAACAAAGTGTCACAATAATTTTTACACCAACTGTGTCAAAGCAGTCTGTACTATAGTTATGTGAAAAGGAAAGGTTATAATAAAACCAATAAAGACTTTGGCAGCTTACATATGATGTTGTTATAAAATCAAATATTTACAATCTGCATGCCACATGTCTTCCTGTAAAACAAGTTTAAACTGGCAAGTGCTGAATAGGTTCAATGCGTCACTAGGGAGTGACTGGTTAGCTAAAGAAGTGTTAACATGGGAGAATATGAACCATTTATAGACATAACCTATTAGTGACATCAATGACCTTGTGAAAATAATATAATGTTTATGAATTATAAATGCATGTGATGTTGTTCTAAATTAGTAGAATGAAGACACAAAGCAGTATTTTTAGCACCATTCCATTAATAACTGAATAATCAATACTAACATTTATGTACTTGTAAATGTTCTAACTTCTTACTAAAACAATACCGTATTTCCACTATAAAATACAAGCTTCTTGCTTAATTCCATATTTCACATATTCAATGGCTGTGTCGGACTACACTTAATGGTAATGTATCGTTAATATCCGTAACGTTCCGAGCAACATTGGGAATACCCATTCCATTTTTAGACACGGCAAGAGAAACTGAATTGTGTACGTCATACGAAGTATTCATGCGCGTCATTGCACAACATGTTATTTGTTTTTCTTTTTTGTAACTATATCGTTTTCAATAAAAATCCTGTTTGCAATCATATTTCCGACTTCGTTGTATCGTAGGGAGGTATATCATACATGGAATGTTAAATAACTGTGTTGTTCTGGTGAGTTGTATCGCATTCGTGTATTGTGTTACATCGTTTTCCAACAACATCACATAATTAAGTCCTGTGAAACAACCCACCGGAACACCACAGTCAAGTAAAATATGTATAAGGAAAACAAGATCATTTTTAACACAGAAACAATAATGGAACACGCTGTTATTGTAACTTAGTGCAGAACATGTATGTTATTTACAACATACATCTGTAATTCTTTCACACGGGATGACAGTTTTCAGGTGTTGTTTGAAGCATGCTTCAGGGTCGACCAGGTCCAACCCTCCAAAGTTCCTCTTGATTGCATGAAGCATTTCCAACCATGTCGGCTTTCTTTTGTTCTTGGCCACAAAGCCGTAAACCATTTTCACCAAACTTAAAACAGAAAACATAATTATTTGTCAAATGGTCACTGCATAAGCAAATATGGCGAAAATCTTTATAACATACTAATGATTTGAAACAAAGTGTGATACCTGTAAAAATCACGGAGTCCATAAAACTCACGCATCCTGTCAGATGCCTTTTGGAATACCTCCAGATATGCTTTTGACAAAGGTTGAATGAAAGGATCCAAGAATGATTCAACATCTTCAGTTGTTTGGCAAATGCCTCTAAAATAAAAAAAAATGAACTTGCAAAGAGTTATATTCTGGCACAAAAACAACGGTTCATTGAATATCACATAGTAAATAAATCAGGTTAATTCATTAATGAGTATTTTTGTGACAATTATATTTTGTTAATTTAAGCTGTGTTGGTTTTCGCAATTTGTCACTAGTTATAAATAAAAGCCTTGTAGTACAACATGTAGTTATCCAAAAAACAGGAACAGTGTGCTAATATATAATTCATTTAAACTATTTCAATACTTTTCAAAACAATACAAGTCAATTGAACATATCCAATTAATACACAACCCTTAAGTATGAATACACAATGTACTTAAATATTTTAAACAAATTGCATTGGGCAGAACTATACATAAGTTTCATCAGACTGAGTCACACTTGCCCTTGTATAAAGCGACATTCGTGACTTACTTTGCGCTTGTGATCAATTCTTCCAGATCTGGGACTTCCCGCTGCACCAGGATCCCTCTGTTCATCTTGGCAGGATCCAACGCCCAGTTGGAGATGCCAATAAAGGCAACCTGCAATATAATACCACAAATCATAAATTAGCTTACTAAGCAGATAATCCTTTTTAACGAGTAGCTTAGCTAGAATAATTTTGTTATGCATTCAGTTATACATAAATATTCAATTAAAAAAGACAATCTATATTTAAGAACTGAAGCGGTACCAACAATTATGCCAGTACTGAGTGATTCTTTGAGCAAAGAAATGTTTGTTTATCTTAAATTATTCTTTAACTTACTTTCTTGAAACGTTCCGGTGTTTCATCACCTTGGCATCCATCTTCCAGAAGTGGATGCAGTGTCTATTTGTCATAAAATAAAATAAATGAATGTTTTGTATCTATCTAACGACGATGTGCATTATATAAAGAGATAAATAATAACAAAAAATAAGTTATTCGTAATTTTTTAAGAACTGCACACGCCTTTATTCAACACAGTTGCACTTGAAAATGTAGAAGTATTTTGTCTTAAATATGATTGTTTGATGGAAGAAAAGTTGTTATAAACATTTGTATGTCCATGACTGAGAAACTAGCTTTGTTAATAACTAAAACATAGCCCGGATGCAGCGGATTATTCACATCTAGCTAATAAAATTGTCCCCTTTCCTATAAAAAAGGTAAGCTTAAAAGTAAACCTTCAGAGGCATGCGTGGACTGTCCTCTGCTAGGCCAACCTCATCCAGAACAACAGCAGATACAAATGTGTCTAGATCCTTGTCTTTCTGAAACTCAGCGCATTGTCTGAAAGTTCCCACAATGCCATCTGGCGTTGATAATGGACTGCATTGGTAAGATACCATCTGGACCTAAAATCAAAGAAATCAATACTTGATATGATGATCGAGGTATTTATGCACACAATTAAGTTTGGTTTTGTTACTCTTAACATGCATACTGATTGTTAAATATCATATACACTGTATTTGAACATACCTGTTTAAGATGTTTAAACAACTGGTGTCGGGCACTGTTACCCTGCATTTCATCAGCTACAATTGTTTTAGAGAGAGACTTTGAACTCCCAGGTTTTCCAACAAGAAACAGTGGTATCCGCAACTCGATGCAAACCACCATCATGAAGACGTTCTCTTTCAAAGCGGTGTTCCGGGCAATGTTATTGTCAAGATTCACATTGTCCAGAAACACCTCTTGGCAACTTAAAATGAATAACATAGAAACAATAACGTAATTATTTATTTATCAAAAAAGTTGAAGGGAAAATATCGTGTGTCAATTTTGATGTTAATATTTCAATTTTGATCTTCATTCTTTAACTTTGATTTAAAACATTGCACTATTTTTAAGTCATCATCTCTACTTATACTTACACATAGATTGAATCACATCCAAAATCACATGGATATTACTGTTCTTGCTTTCACCATTATAACATGCATTAAACGTTACCATGTTAAAAACCATTATTGCATAGTTAAACTTACCATTCTATTTCTTGCAATATTTGGTCAGCCCCATTTGGCAATGGGCATGGTTTTTTAAACTCAGCTGCTACGGTTTCTCTATATGCACGTCGTGTTTTCAAACAGGCATGATAGCACACCCCGATTGCAAGAACCAGGCAGCGAGTCAAATCATCAAGTCCCTGCATACAAAGCATACAATATTATTAAACAATAGGGCCATCAGGCCCTAAGGCGCTCACCTGAGAGCAAAAGGAACTGAAAAAAATGCAAGCTGATTCATGAAGATTGGACCTTAAAAGTGACTTTTAACATGTTTTATTATATTTGACCTAGTGACCTAGTTTTTGAGCTCATATGACCCAGTTTAAATCTCTGCCAAGATTTTTTTGGGACAAATGTTCTGACCAAGTTTCATGAATATTGGCCAATAAATGTGGCTAATATAGCGTCAACAAGTTTTCACTATAGTCATATAAGGACAACTGCCCGCCCACTCCCCCGGCGGCCATGTTTTTCAACGAATCATAACCATTTCCAAACTCAGCCGAGCTATTGTTAGAACAAATGTTCGGATCACGTTTCATAAAGATTTGATAATAAATGTGACTTCTAGAGATTTAACAAGGTTTTACTTCATAGCCATATAAGGAAAAATGCCACGCCCCCTTGCGGCCACGTTTTTTAACGGATCTCAACCATTTTCACACTCATCCGAGATTTCATTAGAACAAATGTTCTGACTTAGTTTCATGAAGATTGGACAATAAATGTGACTTCTAGAGCGTTAACAATGTTTTACTTTACACTAAAGCAATATAAGGAAAACTGCCCCGCCCCCTGACAGCCATGTTTTTCAACCAACAGGAAAATTTTTCGAACTCGTCCAAGATATAATTGGGACACATGTTCTGACCAAGTTTCATGAAGATTGGACTACAAATGTGACTTCTAGAGTGTTAACAAGGTTTTACTATAGCCATATAAGGAAAACTGCCACGCCCCCTGGCAGCCATGTTTTTCAACCAACCGGAACCATTTTCGAACTCGCCCAAGATATTATTGGGTATCATGTTCTGACCAAATTTCATAAGGATTGGACTAAAAATGTGACTTCTAGAGTGTTAACAAGGTTTAACTATAGCCATATAATGAAAACTATCACGCCCCCCTGGCAGCCATGTTTTTCAACCAACTGGAACTATTTTCGAACTCGTCCAAGATATTACATGTTCTGACTAAGTTCCATGAAGATTGGACAATTAATGTGGCCTCTAGAGTGTTAACAAGGTAAATGTTGACTGCGCACGACGCACGACAGACGAAAGGCGATCACAAAAGCTCACCATGAGCACGTTGACTTGTGCTCAGGTGAGCTAAAAATGGTCTGATGCATAATTAAATGTTTTATCTTTTGTATTGAACAATTATCATCAATTTTCCAATTATCCGATGTTGGTAAAACATAAATTCCGACTTGCAGTCAAGTCCTTTAATATTGATAGTTGATATATTGATCTCAAAATAGCTCTTTTTTCAAGACGTACCAGAATACTAATTTATATAATCATACAATAATGCCGTATCCAATTATAGTGTGGAAACAGTTTTCATGTTACAAGCCCAGGGGACATTGACGTTTGACTGTCTAACCTCAAAATAAATATGAATTTTCCATTGTTCCAGCATATAACAATGATATGTTTGTAGGTCATATTTTTCTCTTGATGTCATACTAAAATAGTATAAAGAGGAAACAATTCTAGACCTATTGACCGCAAAATTGATAAACATCCTCCTTTCCACCAGAATAACCCGATATCAAGTTGGAAGATCGAAGGTCAACACATTCTCTTACTATAATGCAAAAAGGAACCTCATGTTACAAGTTTAGTGGCCTTGACCTTCGACCTGATGAATGCCATCAAAAAAGTATTCCTATTCTTCCAAGTAATCAGCATACCAATTTGGATGAGCATTTGTCAAAGTATTCTCTTGCTATTATGTGGACATTAGTTTCATGTAACAATCCCATGTAACATTGAAACATCAAATAAAAAGGCATCTTATTTCTTCCAAAAACATCATCATACTAATTAGATGATCGTAGATCAAAAAATTCTCTAGAAATTGTGCGGACACAAATATCATGTACAAGGTTGCTATGAAATACTTAACTTGTTTGGCCACAAAATCAAAAGGATTCCCATAGCTCAAAGCGTTAGCTCGATATTATGTGGAAATGAACTTGTCTAAAGACATACCAACTACCAAATCCCACCATTTTACATGCAAAGGAAGGAAGGAAGACATAATCTTGACATTTTGAGTCCTGAATCATTAATGGTATGTTTCTTGCATTTACTGTATTTAAATTTGTACCAAAATGACAGTGAAATACCAATATAATATACCTGAAAGGTTCAAAATACATATTCCGAATAGCGATAAACATACATTTAATTCCATGGCATCGTCGTCATCATTTTCTTCATTTTCTTCTATTTTAGCATCCATCGCTTTAAACAAAAACCTGTTATCGTTGGCCTGATCGTAAAACCATGCCATAACCATCAGGACACGCTCGACATCCCTCAATGAAACAAAACTGCATTCATCCTACAATAAGACATCAACCATTGAACATGATGCATATAACACATTTTTATTGATTTAGCCTTTGTGCATTAATTATTATTGGCATTATTTCATACAAGTAAGCTCATTGTGTTTCCTTCAAAAAAAAACCATCAAACTTAAAAACTTGATAAAATGATAGCAATCATTTACAAAATAATAATACTAGAATATAATTCAATACACTATTACATCATATTTTCTTATCTTTAAATAGTCATCTAAAATGTTCCGAACCAATAATAAGTCAAACAACAAAAATGTTACCAGTTCCCTGTCAAAGACGATCACCTAACCGCCATTAGAATAATATATCTTATAACATGCAGTGCAGTAAGAGGACAGTGAGAAACGTGTTATGCAATTATAGACTGATCCAGTGTGCTGATTATTAAATTTACTTTGTATGACGTCAAAAAACCTTTATAGAGAGTGCAATACCATGTTGTTATCTCAGTAATACAACTTTGATTTATTCACAAAATAGAATGACAAGAACTTCTAAATAATAGCAATGCAATAACACCTTCTGATCCCTCATGTATTTCTGTGATGTTGCAAGGACGCTGCTTACAATTTCCACCAAGCCAGGTTTATCTGGTAGGCGTTGTTCAACCACCTAGGAAAACCGTTGAAGTATTTGAAAACACAAGTATGATTGGTAGCAAATAATGAAAAAGTGAAAGTATTGAAGAGACCACTTATTAAATATCATTTAACAAATAACAATTATTTACATTATTAAGATGCCAACATCACAAACAATAAAATTCACGAAAAACATACAGCTCTTTTGACCATCTGGCATATGTACAACTTTTCAACTTCTGTGTCCAGCTGTCCAAAGTCCCATACAAGTGGTAGCAAACTTTGTGGAAGTGGTTGGACTCTGTACACCTGCGCAACAAATTCGTTAGGAAAGTAATTAATATATTCAATATTGTGTAGATAACACGGGGCATAAGGACCAATTTCACCGGTATATACTCGTCTATCGATGACATAAGTGAACAAAATATGAATTAATATTTCAGTGGTAAAAAGATCATATGGTGACATAATCCTATTGAGCAACTTCATTATTGAACAAAAATCATTGAAGCAGTATTAGCGCTTCCTTATAGGTAAATCATATGTAAAATAACTTTCACTACAGTGTATTTTTTCTTTCAAATTCAGGGCCGTTATAGTTACCAATTCCCAATGGAAAAAGTATATATTTCCCTCAAACGGGCCATACAAATTCCCAATTGAAGGTTTCCAAAATAACAAGCAAATTCGTAGAATTGATATCCCCCGCAACATATCTTTTGTTTAAGGATGGGTGCAAATCGGACGGATGAACATACTACAAAACAAAGGGCCATTACTCCGTTATTAACCGATGGTGTACAATGCCATTTGGCGTGCATCATCCTCTTATCCATATATATACTCATACCAAGTTTCAATGAAATGGGCCAAAGCACTTCCAAGATATGGCTCCGGACACAAAAGTGCCTAGTATAGTAAAAAGCATTTTTTCAAGATACAAAGGGCCATAACTACGTTATTAACAGATGGTGTACAATGCTTTTTGGCGTGCATCATCGTCTTATCCATATATATACTCATACCAAGTTTCAATGAAATCCGCCAAAGCACTTCCAAGATATGGCTCCGGACACAAAAGTGCCTAGTATAGTAAAAAGCATTTTTTCAAGATACAAAGGGCCATAACTCCGTTATTAACAGATGGTGTACAATGACATTTGGCGTGCATCATCTTCTTATCCATATATATACTCATACCAAGTTTCAAAGCACTTCCAAGATATTGCTTCGGACACAAAAGTGCCGGGCGGACGGACAGCCGGACGGACGGACAACGCTAAAACAATATCCCTCCGCCTCTGGCGTGGGATAATTAGTTTTTCTTAATATTTAGGTATCCCCCATCCAGTTGTATACTTGAACGTTAGTAAATATAATATTGAACACTTTTATTCTCAATTTTAAGGTATTTGTTACCAAAAATAAAACAACACTAATATCCAAATTTTAGTAAAAACGACGCGACTTTTCTCAATTTGAAGGGACCCGGCCTAATTGCCAAAATGGTGAAAAAACACTGTACTAAAAACCAATTATCGCCTGTGGTAATCACGTGTTTAGCGGTTGAAATACTTAACACAAAAGCGCACACAAGTTTTGTTAGTACTTTTCAAAAGAGCACCTAACGAGTTATGTGATTTTGAATGCACGGAAATTAATCCTTTAACAATAGAAAGGAAGGAGTTTAAACTTTTTGTGGCAACTCCAGGATCCGTTTAATACAAACTACTAGAACAAAAGTACCAGGCGCCTCATTGGTACTCTTCCAAGTCTATCTGTTGTTTCGTCTGCATCAACATGGTAGCCCAAACCGGCTTGCTCTAGCTTCTTAATCAGCTCTTCTGGGTGTCTAATGACAAAAAAAAATAGAAAAATAAAAGATGAGTACCACAGTAAATTACATACAAAATGGCATTTTGACATAATGCGCCGTATACATGTACATGCTTATTCTTGCAAGTTGCAACACTAATATATATCTTACTTTCTGTATGGGTTGCATGCTGCAATCATTTTTAGGTTTTCACACACTTTCAGTGGTTCGCCACAGATGGATCTGTCGCACATGATCTCCTTGATAATTCCAATAGCCTCTGTGGTATTGGCCTCATCAAAGAACAGTACTGTGTACATGTGACGTCCATATTCCTCCACATTTTTCTTTGCAATCGTTTCTGCTGTGTGCACCTTTCTTTTTATGTCATCTTTAGTTGTTCCACCATGTATCTAGATGTTATGTAAATTTCAATGCGGTATGTTAAAGACCAGAATTATAACAAACAATTTTTAAATTATATCAATAACAAACATGACTGTAGCCAGTTTGTGCATGATTTATAATTACCATTTATAGATGACTTGTTTATTATACAGTTGAAGAGACTATGGTAAGAAAAAACTTAATTACAGCTTCAGTGTAAAATATATTTGATCATATTAATGCACTTAACTAAAACGTATTGATTAATACAATTAAATGTTATATAAAACGAAACTAGAAATTTGATAAAAACAAAATGTTAAAAAGTCAGAAAAAAATAAAACTCAAAGTGGGCATCAAACGTTGGAGCCATACGAAGAAATAACAGTAAACATTGTTTAAACCAACATCGCTATAAAGCTTGGTAAATAACTCTGTCCAACAAATGGGTATATAGAACAATCACACTTACATGTAGGATATAAAGTATAAACATCAAAATGTGCCAAACAAACATGTGACGTATTATAAAATTAGTTTTATCTTAGAATGCATAAACTTTTTTCTTGTAAAATATAGCGAGCTGTTTACTTTATTTTATGCCATTATTAATGTTGTGAAATACAGTTTTGTTTACACAGTTGCCACTTAGGGACCATTTAATGACATAGTTTGTTTCAAACATTGACACAACTATTATAATCTTGAATGCATTGCAGACAATTAAACTAAGTTAAGCACTAAGTAATTCAATGATTGCATGTGTATCCACAGAGAATACAGACTATGTTCACGTTACCTTCATCAGGATCATATTGTTGACGTTCACTCCTGGTGGACACTGCAGGGCACACATAAACTTGACCAGACGTGTTTTACCACACCCGGTTTCACCCATAACGATAACAGGAATGTCGCATCTGAAATATTATAGGGAAATCGTTACATATTTTGTATGTACATTCATATATAATATGGATATCAGTAAAACTGACGAGTGGTTTTATAAGAAAAAAACTATTAAATAGCCTTGATGATATATATGTAAATAACTACATGTGATATGTGCATCATTCTGTTCAAGTATTGAAAAGAACTTACCGGAACCTCATATAGATTGCCATGATTTTCTTGACATTGTCCGTTGTCAGTTCATAGGTACTGTCTGGATCATGTGGAAACTCTATGCCCATAATGTTGCACAGTTTTAGTATTTTCTGGTCTCTATAAAAAAGTTGAAAGTGCGTATGTTATCAAACAATAGTTACTTTTAATATATAAGTGAAGACAGAAACGCAAATACATGCATACATTTTGATGTGACAGATTCAGGATACAGAAAACCATATGTACACACTTCAATATCACTGAGTTTTTAAGCAAATAAAAAATCGTAATATAAAACTCTGTAGCTTAAACATTTACTAAACAAACCTTGGGAGACTGTCAAAGTTTTCTTGTAATGGTGCACGATTCCTCACTAGTCCGTCATACAAATTCTGTGCCATTATCCCTTGTTCAAGTAACAGACCAGTCTGCTGATCTATTAAATTCCCTGTTGCTCGTTGAATGAAAAACCCCAAAAATGTGAATGTGAAGTGATCTGAGTTAAAAAACAGATAGGGGTGTGGGCTGAAAAATAAAATATAATCAGTCTTTACCAAACTTAGGGATACGTAAAACCAGGGCGTAATTTGCACGCAATTTTAATGAATAATACACCTTTTTGTCGGCAAAAGTTCAATTAATGATTGCTTACACATTTCTTAATAATAGCGTTTTGATATTACATTGATTACTATCGGAAAAAAAAGTATATATTATTATATAAGTCTATACAAGTTTTCGCCAATTCCAACCTGCTTTCCCAGGTACGTCTCAATGATAAGCGGTTCAAGACAGTGTCGTCATCTTCCTCTTCCTCCTCGTTCATGTCATCCAATGGCGCAACACCTGGCGATTCCTCGCTGATCTTTAGCGACCGAGTTGAAAAGTCCTGCGATAAAACAATTCAAATAATAGATGCACATATTGATAATATCAAGTTATATACAAAACACGTCTTTAACATGCGATAATACAACACTGGTATTCATTACGCAAATGTACACCTTTGACATCTGCATCAGGAACCGCAGAACAAATGTTGCAAATCCAGGAAGATCTTCTGCTGCAGCTGTGCTCACAAACGCATTTTGCTCAAAGTCCACAAGCTGTGTGTTCAGGAACCAAACAAAGTGATGCAGCTCAGACCAGGATGGATTCTTCACACCGCAACGTCTTGCATAAATAGAACATACTATATACCATTTGGCTAGTTTGATGATCAGTATTGTGATAACGTAACATAAGTACACTTAGAGATATAAGCATTTTATTCACAATTTATTCTCAAACGTCAATAAGTTTACAAGTGGTAAGTACAATACATATTCATACCGTAATAAAACCTGCGAACACAATTTGGGATCCCCTTCAGGACTCCCAGGGTTGACATCATTCATGCTTCTACCAGTGTCCAGACGGTGAAGATATTGGAACGTGCGCTGGAACACCGGACTTCTGAACTGCTTCTCGTCAAAAAGTTGGTCCGTCAACTTGTAGTCTAACCAAAAGTACATATAGGCAAAAGTAAATAACTTGAATAAGTAAAAATGTAAGTGATGACTGTTATAAAAACAATTACAGTATGCAGGACATAAGTAAACCTACATCTAAAAACTTGCCAGCTTTAAGCATGTGTTACACCTAAAAATGTGTGCATCATACCTGATGGTTTAATACGTGCATCAGCAGAATAAACGCCGAAACTTTCTTCTGGTGATCTGCATGTCACGTCAGGTAGTATGTCGAACATCGGATGTGCAAATTGCATCTCCTTATATTAAGAAATAACCAATTTAAATGATCATAGGTTCAGAGCCTTTTAACATATTTTCTGAAACCAATTTCATGATACAACCACATTGGACTTGGACCTGTGACCTAACAACTTCCGACTTAGTAGGCATCTCCCTTCTCACACAGAAACCACTATGTCCGTATGAAGTTCAGATTGTAGGTAAAAGCGTTCTCAATATTATGTGTATTAACACACAATCCATTATGCCATTTACTTTTGACAGAGTGACCTCAAAATCCACAATTCCAAGTAACACAATACCAATTTGCATGATGGTAGGTCAATGTATTCTCAAGATAAGCGTGCGGACACAAATTTTCAATGACAAGCCCATGTGGCCTTGAACTTTGAGCTCCTAATAGGCGTCATCTTTCCCACCAAAGTAACCGTCCAACAAATGAGCATGATTGAAGTCAAAGCGTTCTAAATATATCAGACAAAAACAAATGGTCTGCGGACCGACCTACGAACCCAGCGACTGACCGACGGACGAACACACAGCATAGAATGGGACATAATTAAGCGTTTCATCTTAATATCTATAGGTCTGGAATGAAACAGTTTTAATCAACCAAAATATGGTGTCATAATGAAGTATAATAATCAACATATAGAAAGTCACCATACACACAAATCCATAAGACTATGTTTTTTCTATGAAATAATTCATTATGCAAAACAGTGACATTAATCTAACAGTGACATACATGTTTTTCACTGGTCATTTTCATGATTGGCATCGTTTCGATAAAACACACGTCGTCTACGCTCCTTCTCCATACAAAGCCGTTTTTGTCCATCAGGCAGTTCAGGATCAGAAGGTTGAACAGTAGGAAGTCGATTCCTTCTTGCACCTACGATTTCAAATTGATAATCAGTTCAGGCCCTATGCATTGCCAAGGAGAAACACACATTTGTATTTGGCTGGGAACAATTTAGATGATATTAAGTAAACCTGAGCCCATATTATTATTTTCAGATAATTCTACATCAATTGTGCGATGTAAATACAATCACAATGACTGATCAAATTACAGGCATCAATAACCTCTGAACTTGATTCAAAGAGTAATTGTTCAAATATATAGAATAAGCAACTCTAAATAAAAAGGGTACTCCTTGAGGTTTACTGTAGCGTTTAAAAAAACCACAAAAAGGAAATAAACGTGCACAATTATATGTTACTTAAACCAACTATAATTCGTAAGTAAGTTATAGCTTATTAGCATATGTTTATAGGTTAATGCTGACATCAAATAAGCTGCGTCATGCGAAAATGGGTCTTATGCCATATGCGGGCAATGTAGCTCCAGCCCAGACTGTGCATTCGGGAAGTCTACTCAGGAGCTATCCTGTCAACTATTAAGTCACGCAAGGATTCGCGATCTCATAGGCGGACATGGTAGCTTCTGAAGAGACTGTGAGAATGCACTGGCTTATCTGGTATAAGATCCATTTTAGCATGACGCGGTCAAATAATATTAATGGACTAACACAGAAATTTGAAAAATTAAAACAGCGGATTTAAAAAAATGTACAATTAAATATAAGGATGACATATGACCTGACCTGGTTGTGGACATTCAACCTTATCACGCAGAAAAAATGTGATCCCATGCTCCTTATTCAAATAATCTTGGTACAGGTCCATCCGACCATGGTTCATGCCAAATATCTAATAATTATCCCATGTGGATTGGGATAAAAAGATGGACAAGAATTTGTTGATTAAATTTTAAAGAGCTTCACGCCAGGAACATTCCCGCCTAGTTTTAGCAACATTTGCCCTCAGGTTTTGAAGGTGTGATTGAAGCTAATTTTTGACGAATCACATTGACAGCCATTCACCACAATATCATTTCGTTTTCAGATTAGCTTACAAAACAGCAATATATAACTTACCTCGTGGGATATGTCAATATGAAATATCCTCGCCGTCTTTACTCCTGGTTTTGGTGTGTGTTGAAGTAACGTCTGAATCACTTCATGAATGTCAATGTACTTCTCTTGTAATGGTATGGATACTAGTTTGGTATCCAAGTTTTTCGACTTCTGGCCAAAGTGAATCTGAAGCGCTTCAGCTCGGCGTTTTACATACAAGCTCTTTCCTACACCAGCGCGACTCGATTTCACAATACGCGCCGATGACCTATGAATGTAAACATACGTCTTCCTAAAATCTATTCTTTAATATTACACCTAAGAGATATTGGTCCTTTCATATCTATATGACCGGTTTCAGTCTGTAAAATGCGATAGAAAAACCTAAGAGTATATGGACCGGTCACTATTTTTTTGTATATTGACAGTTCGAGGGGTTACACATCACTAAGTTTGCAATGTTATAATATATAACATTAAATAAATAAAATATAAAATATATAATATATAATATTTATATTAAATAATATATAATATAATATATTGTATATTATATAATATATTATAAATATCATATATTATATATTTTATATTTTATATTTTACTGATTTTATTTTATTTGTATTATAAAATTACCCAACATTATAATATATAATATATGATAAAATAATAATAATAATATAATATATAACATAAAATATATATAGTATAATACATACAATATATGATATAATAAAAAATACATAGTTTATAACATACAATAAATAAAATATAAAATATATAATATATGATATTTATATTAAATAATATAATATATCATATATAATATATACAACACTGTACAATGGTACAGGGGACACTCTTCGGTGTAATATAAGAAATAGTAAACTCCACTTCGGTCCCAATGGCATTATAGTGACCACCCAGGCAGCCAAAAACTGTATATGGACCTCAGCCTACGGCTTCGGTCCATATACGGTTTATGGCTGCCTGGGTGGTCACTATAATGCCATAGGGACCTCAGTGGGGTTTACTATTTCTTATATGGAAATGGCATTAAATATGAATTACTCGTGAATTAAACATAACTTCATCCGTGATGAAGCCCTAAATCTACTGTTGGGGAAGATGCCTAAACCCTGTGGAGTGCGAATTTTCTACACAAGGAGCAATTTTTTCGAAGATCAATTAATTATATAAGAACTGTCAGATGACAGCGCGCAACTCGTTTGCGCTTGTCAGAGTATTTTCTTTTGTTTTTTTTAACCTTCAGCCACCTCAAACTTAACCCTACCCTCTTTTCATCTTGATATATAAGGATATCAATGTATTTTATATAGTTTCATAACATTAGTTCAATTTGTTTTTTAGCCGAACCATTTTTCTATATAGAGTAACAGATATCTTGAACACATCCAATTTATATGCAATCTCAAGCGAGATCTTGAAATAGCATGGAATCGATCGCATAAGGACCATCCTTTCACCTTCAATCTCAATTAAAAGCAATGTTTAATTTATTATTTGTAACTGATGGGATCTGACGACAAAGCAAAAGATGATACGTTAGGTTGTTCTGCTTTAGTCCTTACTGAGTGAACAAAACAGTAAACCAAAGACTTTCTAACCAATTTGATAGGTTACTCAAAGTGACCTCTTCTGCGATGTGATCAGATCCGATCAGCAGATAGTCAGACCGGAGATGATTTTTATGAGATGGCTTATGTATGATTTGAAACGCGATACTTGACAGGACATCCATAATATAAGTCAAATCACAATACAACGAAAATCAAAACACGATATAATGATGATTATAAAGAGCCATTACAATAAATGATTTTATTGTGATATAATAACTTATTTTTATCTTCGAAATGTTGCATTTTCACCATCTGAATAGTATCCATTCTTGCTATATGCCTTTATTTTTCTGATTCTGCATTATAATCAGCATACTGTCAGGTAACTCCATTAAATTCGCTCAACTCATTATCGAGTTATTGTGCAGAAACCATTTTTCTATACATTGTATAACTAATGGTGACCACACCAATCCCATATGTAATCTCATGCTTGGTCTTTATATAACGTATTTATATGTGAATGTTCAATACAATAGCCCAATAAGTATTTAAGTTATCGAACGAAAACCGTTTCAATGTTTATTTGGTAATGATGACAAAAACAAAATCAGTTATCCAGTTATTAAGCCAAAAACATATTTCTTTATTTAGTAACAGTGACATTGACCACACATATTCCACATGCATGAAGTTTCATTACACGATCATATTTGTATAATTATTTTTTTACCTTTGCTTACGGTGACTTTGACCTTGACCCAACCAACCACATATGGAATCCCTTGGTCTGGATTTAAGTTATTTGTATATGAAGTTTCATAACAATAACTCACTTTGTTCTCGACATATTAAGCGAACATTGTTTTTGTTTGTTTAATTTACAGTGACCTTGACCTGAATCAAACCCATCACATATGCGAATGTTTATAAATAATCACAATTCGTTCTCGAGAAATTGAGAGAAAACTAAAGATTGAATCATTTTAACCAGTAGCTTTATTATGTAGAATTACAAAGCGTTATAAGCACCTAGTCTTGAATTATTTCAAACTAGAGTAAGCAAACTTCGCCTACGCATATGGTTTCATTTAATTAATATTTGAAAAACATGTTTTAAGTTTGAATGAAATACCTTAAGCCATTCTTGACGAACTAGCTTACTGAAAACTTTACCCAGCCCCGACGCCGTAGAAAATCATAACAGATTGCTTTTTTATATTCAAGCAAAAACGAAACCATGCGTGTTGCAGCTATTCCTTTTTTGCAGAAACATTTTGGCATGAAGGTAGTTGATCTATTTTAGTTTTATTTTAAAGACCACATATGAAACTTTGCATACTCTTGATATAAAAACATGGGGCCTTGTATATAATATTTAGTCTTACCTATTAAAGTCAATGCTTGACGCAGACTGTGCTCTGGTTCTGGGGACGACTAATTTTTCTGCAACATATTCTCTCAGCAATGCTGGATTGACAGTTTGCACCTGTCGAACATACTTGTCCAGGAATGACACAAACGGAGAACGATATTCATTGTCTGACCCGCATATCACAAAAAGTCGGTATTTCAAATCTGCAAACATAATATAAAGAAGTGAAACTCCAGAAGCTGCAAGATGGAAACTTAAACTGAAAATTAATACTATTTTAAAGTGTAAAATAACAGAAGCATGTGCATTTTGTGATAAACTTGTTGCTAAAATCAGTTCCCAATAGCGCCTGCTACAATTCAAAATGAAACAAAGCAAAACTGATTCAACGTACAAAAAAAGCTTAACTGTTTAAAAAACACCTTTATAATATTACCAGATTTGTGTTTTGTCTCCAGAATGTATTCCTCCAGGCTTTGCTCTGCAGCCGCACTGACATCATAGTCTAACAAATCTGCATTCGCGAGACAATGGATCTTTCCTCCAGCTCCAAATATTGCTCGACGCCAAAATATGTCCACCTGTAAAAATTCAAATAAAATGTTCCGGTTGTCAATATAACCCCCACTGTAGACTTAATGTTTTAATAAACTATTTTTTAAACAAGAGTGCAATTGTTACGGCCGTCAGCTAAAAAAATCAAGTACAGATCGGACAATGTCTCAATGTCTCAATTCTCTTATTTTACCTATCACCTTAAATTGTGACTTTGAGCCAATTACTCATAGAGCGCGCCATTGAGTTTGCTTTTTTACTGCTGGATTAAATTTCCCACCGCCCACCAGTCAACTCGGTTTTGCATTTTTTTTTTCAAACGGACGTTCTGATTTAATATATATGATAACAAAATATTATAGAATGTTTGCATTATTTCAATGCCGGAATGTGTGATTAACATTTACAAGATTAGACTTTTCGTTTTCATAAACTAAAACCAAACCTCGTCCTTCGACGTCAACGACGAACACACCAATACTTCATCGGACGAGGGGAGAGGTTGTTCTTTGTCATGCATGTAGACTGACAGCGTCACCTTCGGTATATCCTCTGAAAGCAATCAAATGTAAAAATAAACAAGTGATGTGTTTGTGAAACACTATGTCCCCTTTTAAGCGATTTTGACCCATATATTTGACCTTTGACCTTGAAGGATGACCTTGACCTTTCACCACTCGAAATGTGCAGCTCCATGAGATACACATGCATGCCAAATATCAAGTTGCTATCTTCAATATTGCACAAGTAATGGTCAATGTTAAAGTTTGTGCAAACCAACAAAGCAACAGACAGGACAAAACAATATGTTCCCCAATATAGACTGGGGGACATATAGTCCATATAAACGGACTCCCTGAGAGCCTATGATAATTTTTGCTATATAGGCTCTCAGAGAGTCCGTTTATATGGACAAGGGGACATAAAAATAAAACAATGTTCAAACTATTATTAACGGTTTAACCATTGCTCAAACAAAACAGTGTTTGCTATAAATATTGCTCGCAAATACTACGCAAATAATACGCAAATACTAGAACGCATATGCATGCAAGTAGTCTCAAATGGTACGTTTGTTGCATTTTGAATGACCTACACATGTTATCAATTCTCTGTACATACCTGTAGGGCAAATTATAAGATTTGGCTCCCCCTCATTGAAGCTTGTAGCAATTTTTCTGTGAACTTTCTCTTGTTCTGCAATAGCATTGATGACGAAAACTATTGTTCATTACCACCAAATAATAACAACTTCTTTAATTTTCATGTTAACACTGCTGTCTTATTTGATGATCCATGTGACTAGTAACAATACAAATTTCCTGATTAACCCACACCCTATGAAATATTAAAATTAGTACTCATGAGTCATGACCGTACTATTTTTCAATATAAATATTGTCAAATGGCGTCATTGTTTTTGTCGAATCTTTACGGCTTTGCTTTTTTGAATCCGCAATAGCGGAATGACCTCATTATTTGACGCACACTTGAACGATACCCCGTTCGACAAAAGTATATACAAATTAAAACATTCATGCGCCAGTGTTTAGAAATCTGTTTAGCCTGTAGACCTTAAAACATTACAGATACTATTGTTTTTGAGCTTTTATAATAGGCGATGTATTCAAGTCTTGTTACACACACGCAAGTGTAAAACGACAATCACCAACAAATCAATCAAAAGACAAAAACATCTGATTGCATAATCCGTTTTTTTAATTCAAATAAATGGCAATGGCGATTCCAGTAAACAGGGAATATGATGTATAGCATTAGAAAAAACTGCATTAAACTGTTAATGTTGATGGTATATTGTGAATCAATATGCATTCACAAATAAGTAAATGATGGAATAGTTTATACCTGCAAGATACTTCAAGACAATGCCCAAGTACTCAAGACTGAGATAGTCACTGATGTTGGACGAGATAGATCCCAGGAAACTCTTCCAGAGTTCTGACAGACCCTGTATCAGTGCAGCTACACCCGCACTAAAGTACAAAATACAAAAAGCAGTGGTTCACTTTCTGAAGCACACACAAAAAAGAGTAATCATGGACCAAAGCAATCACCCGAGCATGGACAGTGAGCATGGGCAGTGATGAAAATCATCCTGCATTGACATGTTTGAAAATTGTTGATTTATGAAAAAGTAATACATTACCTTTCATTTTTAATACCGATTACACACATAAATTGTTTGCATTCGCTTACTGTCAATAAGTAGACAGTGAAGATTATCAGATATACAATATAACATCACAAGGCAGAACATAGCGGCATCAACATACCTATGCTCATGTATTTTAGCTAGATTTGCTTTAATAATGGAGGCCATAGTGGAAGTTGAATCATTCCAACCAGAAAATGGCTGAGTAGTATTTGGGGGTTCCATCGGTCCACTGATGTCAATTTCATCCTTTAATTGGCTGGTGCTCTGTTGTGTTTCGGCTTCATCCATGCACCATAACCATGCTATGAAAATTCATAATTATAACTACATATATAATATTTCAAAACAGATAAAGGAACACCCGATGAATGTGTATGCATAAGTTTCTGCGAGATTAAAATCCACTAGTTGGTATTACAGAATTGTATTTAAAGAAAAATGTTGACGATATACAAAATATACAAAAAAAATGATGACTGACCACAATAGCTTACCCTTTTGCACATTCTGATGACATGAACTTAAAATTATTGATATGTAATATTGCCTAAGATACAAAGATACGACAAGTTAATAAAAACAAACACTATTAACCAGTCTTGATTAATTATAGAGCTTATTCACCCATCTGCATTACATGAATACAAACACAAATCATAACATTATGAACCTTGCGTCACGTCCTTGAGTTCAATATCTTTCACGTCAACGTGATCGATAGATCGAAGTGCTAATGATTCATCAATCCCTGCAGCAACCAGTTCATGAACGAATGCGATTTTTTTCTCATTCAGAACTAGTGCATTGTTATCCTCATTCCTCTCCTTTTGTGGTGTCATTATAGAGTTTTCGACATCTTTTTTAATAGTGCGATTATCCACTTCTTCTTTCGCGAGGTTTAAAGCAGCTACTAAGTCAGCTAAACAAAAAAACACAATAAATATGCAATGAAAACAGGTTTTAAATGTTTCTCTATTAATTTACTCAATTTAAATAAATTGCGCAATCCAAAGCTAGGTCTAAATGTAAGCTACCTACACATGCAGTTTCGGTCAAATACCTCCATCAAAATATAGTCCTTTTTTAATTCTAGTAACGTTGGCCTAGAACGTCTGGCACTTAATGACATCCCAAGCAAAATGTGCATCTAAGTTACCTACACAAAAATTTGAGCATAATACCACCATCTAAACTCTAATTACTGAGAGTGGAAACTGTTCTTCTAATTTTCATAACAGTAATGTTGACCTTGATCATAGAAGCCCAAAAAACACACCCAAGCTGGTTTTATCCAGAGTTTCATCAAGATTGATAAATCCAAATTTTAGTAATTGACTGTAAAATCAGTAACTGACTGTTCGACGCTACTGACCACCCGAAAGCCAACCGCCCGCTCCCCTGTCTCCAAACCCCAATTTAATAACCAGGATTTTCAACGTTGTTGAAACCCTAGATTAAAAATCAAAACAACATCCAGAAGGAATTGAGACGTACCAATTGATTAAATTTAATTAAGCTTAATTCTTTAAGCCTAGCTTTAGGAATATTTAGTCTGTCCGTTGGATAGTCCATAGTGTGTTCTAGTCCTCTATAAGACTATAAGACATCCGAAAAAAATAACAAAAGTACATTTAAACCCTTAAATACCTGGTGTGCAATCATGTTTCACAGCTGACAACAGCGGGTATATGTGATTCGATGGGGAAGTGTCTGACCCAACTTTCACAAGTTCTCGTTGAAGTATGACTAACTGATCGACCGTAAAATAGTTCAGGTAGAAATATTCAATCCGTTTGCTTCTAATGTATTGTAACCATTCCTCCAAACACTTTTCCATGAATTTTGCAAGGTCGGGAATTACATTTTGCAAACCTTCTTTATTAGAAACACCACCCTAAAGGAACAACAAGAACACACATAAATCAGTGGCTTTTATATAATATAACTAATATTTCACTTATTTAATTAAAGTAATTTTCTATGGATCTGTGATCGAAAAACATCCATGCCCATAGTTGGTAAAGGTTGAGTGCTATGGATGGACAGGACATGGTTATACGCAACATATGTTAGCATCAAACAGTTTTAGCAATGTAAGTTGGTTCTAGATAAACGGGTTATATCAGCTTGATCTGTCACTCGGTGATAGTTTCCATTATTCCAAGTCATAATTAGGTGAAGGTAAAGTAAAAGTGACCATAGATGACATAGATGGATTGGGGATCGTCATAAGCAACAATTTCAGTATTGTATAATGTGGTGAAGCAGCACAATAAAGTCTACCTATAATAGCCCTTAATCCAAATTTGGCAAAACTCAAGGTAGAGCTTGTAGATATATGTAATTATGGAACATTCATAAGAAAGCAAAATGCGTTGGTGTCAAAGATCTTAAGCCATCGATGTTGGTTCTAGATTAAATGGTGAAATCTACTTATCCTGTGACATAAAAAAAGACAGACGTGCAGGCAGACAATATTATTACCCGAATCAATTGGCATGAATTTTCCAATGCCTTTTAACAGTAAAATAACTATATGTATGAACAGGCCAGGGGAGTGGACCAATTAAGATTAATTCGACATATCACATAAGACAGTTCGCCAAAATTTGAATGTTCAGACAATAATGTACTTAGCAACACTCCGGTAAAAGTTTAATTTGTAATGTTAAGATTATTAAATCAATGACTTTAGCTTCTGTGGTCACCTTGAGCTACAATCGCCTGCAGTGAACGCGTCTAAGGGTTAATTGCAAATATTCCCATCGAAAACATTTTAGCAGTCCAAAGAGCATAAAATGGAAAACAATATACGGTGAGGGACCGATATAGAAATAGATGCCATCATTTTCAGATATCTTGATTATAGAAGTATCCAGGTATTCATTTATCCACATAACATATTTATGGAGATAGTGTCAGACATATTCTTTACCTTCAGCTTTGGTACATCATTTCCTTCACCAAATGCGAGTATAACGCAAACCCGTCTGCTTGTGTTGCACATGAATGTAGCTTTCCAACTGTTGAACAACACACAGCCTGTCAAGCACAGTTTTTTAAACACGTTACCGAGACGAGTAACGCTATCAAACACCTACAAGGATAAAACATATACAAGTGTTATAGGTATACATCTTAACCGTAAATATAATGTGTAAACATTTATACCATAAAATTAAAACACTAAAATAGCTTCGAAAGCCTAGGCTTCTTGAAACGCTCTCGAGACCGTTTCCTGGGAAGAACCAGTACTTGGTGTCTTTGGGGCAGATCTAAAGAAAGCTCCATCAAATAGGATAGAACCCGTGACCTCCCCAACTCTCGGCGTGCAACGTTTGCACTACACCATGGCGACCATACAATTACTTAAATAGAAACATTAAAGCAAGTATAAACGCTTTTAATGTCCACATTTTATACTCGCAATAGAAAAACCAACATATGAATATGAACGATTAATGAAATTCAAAAATCAATATACAATCCTTATATGGTTCCATCCATCAAACATTGTTTAATGCGTTAAAAATTATAAAGTTTAAGCCGATGGCGATAAGTTTCTTTGCATGTGTTGTAGAGCCAAATTGTGCCTAAGTGTCGTATCTGAATGAACGAATCAGAACAGACCAATGTGGATTCCCCAACATGGTAATGTCTCGTGTACATGAAGGAGTTTTCTGCTGTACTGTACCAGCAACAGTTTATTTGAAATGAAATAAATCTCGACTTTGTTTATTTTCTGGTACTACTTTTAATCTAAAACTCTGAGCTTTTAATCTAGAACTTTTTATTCATCAAAATTTTATATCTTTTCCAAAAAAGTGATAACATCGTATATATACACGCTTTCAATGTAACTAATATAATTTTTTTATGAAAAAGTTATTT
This sequence comes from Dreissena rostriformis, assembly GCA_007657795.1. Taxonomy (NCBI): domain Eukaryota; kingdom Metazoa; phylum Mollusca; class Bivalvia; order Myida; family Dreissenidae; genus Dreissena; species Dreissena rostriformis. The sequence goes on along the minus strand of VMBQ01000910.1, from coordinate 35,071 downwards.
GCACAAACTATTATTTTGTGCACATCCTCAACATATATAAACAAAAATATACTTCTGTAAGTTTTAGTGTTTACAGAGGCATTAAAAGAGGTTAAAGTCCAAGTGCCAATTAACTCTTACACAATATAAACATTCAGGGATAATCTTCCCCTTTTCAAAGTATGTATATCTTTTACTTCCGTTCTTGTATTTCATTGATGTGTAATTTATACACAAGTTATATCAAAATTATGTTAATTCTGCTTAAAACTATTAATCTTTAATATAGAATTATGGATTAAATTTCTAACCGATGTGAACATTTCAACGTCCACTTCGACATCCTTCTTGTCTATTGTGCTTTTGCCAGCGACCAGCATCAAGCGACTTTGTAGATCTTGTAGCTGCGAGAAGGTGTAGCTTCTGATCTGACGCTGGAGTTCTTTTTCGGGTACCGTTAATTTAATAACATCCCTTTTCATCTATCAAGAGCATGTTTGATTCAGCTTATTATTTTTTATAAACTACTACCCAAAAGCATAATTCCCGTGGTTGATAAGCTATGAAGCTAATTCAGAAAAGGTATTTGTACAATCATCCAGGATCTAATGATGTTTTAATTCTGTATAAATAAGTTTAGTTACACTTGCATCAGCTATAAATTCATATTTTCCTAGCCAAGTTTAGACGATCTTAGCAGTTATAAAATACGTATGCCAGTAACTAGTGATATTATTTGAATGTAATATAAGGGATACTAGCTGTATAAATAATGTAATGAGCAATCCCAGCAGAATATCCAGATTTCTACGGTCTTCTCTACTATCTGAAACCCTACCATGTATTGAGGTCAGACGTTTTGCTCATAAGCCCATATACTATCTTCAGAGAATAATGTGTATGTGGTCATAATTGGTTACTTTCATAGATAACTGGCACACAATCGAAGGCTAACTCAAACCAAAATCGCAGATCTTTTACTAAAGTAAAATTACTTACAATGTCACCATTGGAGCTTTCAATCCCAGTTATTAACCCAACAGTGTAAACACCGTCATTGTTTATTGCATCAGCTTGCATCAATGACGTCACTTCAACTGAGCCATGAGCCTTCTTGATTTCCTTGAGCCAAGGAAGTTCTCTGTCTGTGTCAATCTAAACATTCGCATCAGAACAAATCTTAAAGTTGGTACTTATCAAAATGATCATCAATCCATAAAAATAAAAGCCAAGGGGGAAGTCTACCATGGAAAAACTATATACAAGAGCACCGTCGAGCGGTTGCCAACTCTCGGCTGTGGGTGCTTGGATTTTATTTTTTTTACCTTTGACCTTGAAGGTCATCATTGACCTTGACCTTTTCACCACTCAAAATGTTCAGGTCGATGAGTTGTTTTGACCTTTGACCTTGAAGGATGACCTTGACCTTTCACCACTCAAAATGTGCAGGTCCATGAGATACACATGCATGCCAAATATCAAGTTGCCATCTTCAATATTGCAAAAGTTATGGCCAATGTTAAAGTTTTCGGACGACGCTGACTACGATGATGACGACAACGACGCGGAAGACGAGAGGGCTATGACAATACCTCGGGTTTTCTTCGTAAACAGCTGACCTAATAAGCAAAGCACATGGGAATGTCATGAACATATGTTTTCAACTTGGAGTAATGAATGTGCTTGATTTTTAATTATAGTTGTGCTGCAAAAAGCTAGGTCTGCATAAAAAAGCTAACTTTAAACATAGTTTCAGTGCAATACCTCAATCCAAACTCTATTTATTGCGCAAAACAGTTATAGCATTTTAAGTATTTCGAGCTGTCGGAATGCTGGTATATATATTGCAATAAATTAAACTTTGTCAGATTTAAATGACTGCCTCCCTTTTTTTCATTATCAACTATGTGAAACTTTAAAATGAGAAACAAAGATCTAAATTTCAGAACAATATTGCCTCAAATACAATCCCATGCCAGGTATTCATTCAATCTTGCTATAGCCAGAGTTTCATCAAGTAAATGCAAATTCAAGTTATTGACAAGAAACAATGTGTTTGACGCCGCCCCTCCGTCGGCCCGAGAGCTTGCAATAACCCAATCTTCATACCAGGATCTTCGTTGAAACCCTGATTTAAAAGTATTATTTCTCTACATTTATATCCATTCACAACATGGGTATCACCGTTCGAATTTTAATACCGGTCTTACCAACTGTTTCGGTAAATTTGGATTAGCATCAAGCTCTTTCCATACAACTTTGCATTTGTCTATCAATGCACTATAGTCACAGTCAGGGCTCAGCTCAAAAATTAGTGGTGAATAGCCCAGCACAGCCGAGTGCAGACATCGCACTTTTCGGATGTTCATCGGTTCGTCTCCTGCCGACATCATAGCAAGGTCTACGAACACTTTCAATTCCTTTTGTCCAGCTGAAGCATATAATGCACTAGTGCAATTCAAGACATCAAATGAAATTTGAGTGTGATCATTAAGATGTGAATCCTTTAAATGAATATGTAAGTAAATTTGGATTACAACATTTATGGGAAAAAAACATCAATACAACATTTTTTAACACAAGAAAACATAACATCTTCATGAAAAAACTGTTCAACTTTAAAGAAATTACTTTAAATAATTGTGCAATGCCAAACAAGAGCTACAGCGCAATAACTCTTATCATAAATCAAGTTATTTAGCGGAAAACAAATTTCTATTTTCAGCAACGGTGACATTGACCTTGACCCAACGGCAATCCAAAGCTAGTTCTGCATTTTAGCTACCAAAATAAGAAATTTAAGAGCATTGCTCACATTCAAACTCACGCTATTGAGAGAAATGGTTATATTTTTAGAAACAGTGACCTTGATCTTGACCCAACTGGTCCCAAATTGAATCCAAACCAATATATGTCAGTTCAATAGCTCCATCCATATTAAGTTATCAAGCACAATACCTTTTTCTTTTCTTATTAACAGTGATCTTAATCCGACTGGCCTAAAATGAACTCCCATGCTTGGTCCGCTTAGAAGAACCTACACACACAATTTCAGTGCAATACTAACATCCAAACTCTACCATAAACTATTCTTCTGTTTTGAGTAACAGGGACCTTGAGTTTTACCTGACAATTTTGGCAATCTTCAAGGATAACAAGGTTTCTTAAGATAAGACCTCATCCTAGTTTTAGACGTATGTGACCCACATTCAAACTATAGATTTTCTCCAAATAAACATTTTGACGTGTTATCAAGATTGAGTAATAACTGTTGCCTCTAAGATGCAAACAAGCTTTTTTTAAGATTTGATATGGTGACCTAGTTTTTAGATGCAAGTAAACTCGATTCGAATTCGGCCTAGAAAATTTTATCAAGCATAAGTCATTCATGTTATCTCTTTGGTTATCATAAAGTTTTTATATGTTTTGACCTTGTAAGATAGTGTTTTGACGAACATAACCCAGATTCGAACGGGGCCGAAATATTTTCAAGATAAATATTCTTACTAAATGTGCCGTCTAGAGTAAACAAATCCCTGGTTACCTAGTGTTTGGACGCACATGACCCATATTCAAACTAAATATTGTCAAGATAAACATTCTGACCAAGTTTCATCAAGATTGCGTAATTAAAGTGGCCTCTAGAGTGATAGCAATGGTTTCCTGCGATTTGACCTAGTGACCAGGTTGTAAGACAAAAGGTGACCCAGATTCCAAATCGGCACATATATTTTCAAGGTTTCATATAGATCGGATGAAAAATGTTGCCTCTAGTTCTTTAACAAGCTAAAAGTTGACGCCACATGATGCACAAATGCCGGACTCGGGGTGATCACAATAGCTAACCATGAGCACTTCATGCGCAGGTGAGTTAAACATAATCACAATACTTCCAAAATATATTTGTCCATAACTAACCTGCTTTCATTGACTCTTTGAGCCACGATATAAGCTTTTCACATTTAAGAAACACCTCCAAACATTGGACTTGTGGTTCTAAAATGCCCTTAAGAACTTGGAAGGTGTTCATCAATTTCGTGTCAAAGGCTTTCATTTGAAAGTGGTGATCTACATGCTGAAAAAAAAAACACCCACAGAAATTCAGTAAAAGTTTGCGAGTACATATATCGTTTTTTTTTTGGAAAGAGGCTAAAGTGTTTTACTTGTCACGGGTGCATTCATGTCGAAGTTGTACAGAAAGAATTTGCGAATGCATTTTTAACACAAAAAAGAGCTTTCTATTACACAAAATGTGTACCAAGGACAAATGAGAACGTGCGCCGTCACAATATGGTCCTCTATGCACAGACTTAGTTTCATCAACCTTGCTTAAGGTAGCGCACCCGAAATGGGCCCCTTTCTAAATATAATTGAATGTATTATTTTCTTAATCAGCATCATTTCACTGAACTACATGCAAATTTTTAGGTAGGCTTTCCGTGTTTAAAAAAAAATATATACTGATTTTTTCAAAACCACCCCCACGCTCAGCTTTTGTCCAGTTTATTTGCACCCCTGGGGTATATTAAAGTTCCATAATTCATCCAGATTTTCTAATATGGGCATGCAGTTGGTGTGTACAGATGCAGTAAAGGTGTTTAAAGTTTAAACAAGATGAAATAAGTATTATTTTACAGACATTTATTTTTTATGGCTTGTTATCTATGGAAGAGCGCAATGAAATGTAACTGGTTTCAGCCAAGTTGAAATTGGGTTTGTTAAACACATTAGCGCACCCGAAATGGGCCCCTTTCCAAATATAATCCAATGCATTTTTTTTCTTAATCAGCATCATTTCACTGAACTACATGCAAATTTTTAAGGTAGGCTCTCTGTCCTTAAAAAAAAAAATACAGATTTTTTCAAACCCACCCCCACGCTCGGCTTATGTCCAGTTTATTTGCACTGGGGTATATGAAAGTTCCATAATTCATCCAGATTTCCAAATATGGGCATGCAGTTGGTGTGTACAGATGCAGTAAGGTTGTTTAAAGTTTAAACAAGATGAAATAAGTATTATTTTACAGACATTTATTTTTTATGACTTGTTATCTATGGAAGAGCGCCATGAAATGTAACTGGTTTCAGCCAAGTAGAAATTGGGTTTGTTAAAAACATTAGCGCACCCGTAATGGGCACCTTTCCAAATATAATCTAATGTATTATTTTCTTAATCAGCATCATTTCACTGAACTACATGCACATTTTTAGGTAGGCTTTCCGTGCTTTTAAAAAAAATGATTTTTTTCAAAACCACCCGCACGCTCGACTTTTGTCCAGTTTATTTGCG
>VMBQ01000910.1:8511-27401 GCA_007657795.1 Dreissena rostriformis | reverse complement strand
TACTTTAGCCATATAAGGAAAACTGCCACGCCCCCTGGCAGCCATGTTTTTCAACCAACCAGAACCATTTTCCAACTGGTCCAAGATATTATTGGGACACATGTTCTGACCAAATGTCATGAAGATTGGACAATAAATGTGGTCTCTAGAGTGTTCACAAGGTTTTACTATAGCCATATAAGGAAAAGTACCACGCCCCCTGGCAGCCAGGTTTTTCAACCAACCGGAACCATTTTTGAACTCGTCCAAGATATCATTGGGACACATGTTCTGACTACGTTTCATGAAGATTGGACAATAAATGTGGTCTCTAGAGTGGTCACAAGGTTTTACTATAGCCATATAAGGAAAAGTACCACGCCCCCTGGCAGCCAGGTTTTCCAACTAACCGGAACCATTTTTGAACTCGTCCAAGATATCATTGGGACACATGTTCTGACCAAGTTTCATAAAGATTGGACAATAAATGTGGTCTCTAGAGTGTTCACAAGGTTTTACTATAGCCATATAAGGAAAAGTACCACGCCCCCTGGCAGCCAGGTTTTTCAACCAACCGGAACCATTTTTGAACTCGTCCAAGATATTATTGGGACACATGTTCTGACCAAGTTTTGTGGCAATCTGACAATATATGTGGTCTCTAGAGTGTTCACAAGGTAAATGTTGACGAAGGACAATGCACGACAGACAAAAGGCGATCACAATAGCTCACCATGAGCACTTTGTGCTCAGGTGAGTTAATAAAAAATGCTATTTTGATGATGAAAATGGGACACAGAATGCATCCATAAATTTGCATGTTTTACCTTTGTTTTTCAAAAACAGCTTAATTGGTGGCCAGGTCACTGCCATTTGTAGAATTTGAAGAGCGGCATTGTGAGACTCGCTCAAGACATACTGTCTCCAGATCTTGTGAAACATGTTAGTCATAAGTCCTTTGAGCCTCCGCTTTTGGTCTGCATTCATCTTACGGTAGTCCACTGTGTGCCCTTCGTCAATCGCCTAAAATATTAAAACATTATATCGCTTACAAGGTTAAGAAGATGTGTTTGTGAAACACTATGTCCCCTTTTGAGCGATTCTGACCCATATATCTGACCCTTGACCTTGAAAGATGACCTTGACCTTTCACCACTAAAAATGTGCAGCTCCATGAGAAACACATGCATGCCAAATATCAAGTTGCTATCTTCAATTTTTCAAAAGTTATGGCCAATGTTCAAGTTTGACGCAAACAAACCAACAAACAAACCAACCAACAGACAGGGCAACAACAATATGTCCCCAGTATAGACTGGGGGACATAAAAAAACTCCATGCTAAACAAAACTGCTCGTAAACTTACACTGATTAACCAAAGTTTTTGATTAACATTAGCCCTTAAGCCTTATATGTACATGTTTCATTTTTGAATCAAATGTATTGCTTGCAAGGCTGTAGTATCATGTCAATGTTTCCTAATTCAGTATAATAAAATCATGGACCGGACACCAACATCCAAGTTTCCTATTTCCATTCATGGAATATGCACACACCTTAAGTGACCACTGTGACTTCTGCATTTGCAATAGCAATATATTGTCATTCAAGATAGCAAATCCTATATGAAGATTATTAGGTCCAATTTATTGTATATCCCTTCACGCAAAACAAAGTTACAAGTCACATAATACGCATACACTAAAATATTACAAACACAGACATTTAAGAACCACGGAACAAAATATGCAATTACACCATGTTAAATTAAGTATGTATACGGATTCGGAAACAAATTAAGCACTACCTCGCTTGCTAATGCCGTAAGACACTCTTGCACTGGCTTCTGAAATGATTCCAGCTGATTGCAGAAAACTGCTACAAACTCCTCCTTTACATCCCGTCTTCCAGAGAACTGAAAATAGGTCAAGCGGTTATGGGAAACTCATGCAAATATACTAGACAAGACAAGCATGTACACAACAAACACACAAACATGAACAAAACTGCGGAAATCGTCATGGAATGGTCAATGCAAAAGCGCTTGGGGCTAAAACCGGTTTTAAGATGCTCCTAAACCTCACATTTTGCCCAGATTAATTAATTTCACATTTAAGTGTACATATTTCTTAACCTCATATCATCAGGATTCAAAATAAATTACCATTTAACTACTCACTGGTTATATAAAGAATCAAACTTTTTGAGGCACAATGAAATGGAACCAAAATGTATCAACTACATCATGGCTTTATAAAAAAACTTCAGACACATAGGATTATATAGTTTAACATTCAGATCGTCGTCTTGCAATTAATGGACAATCAGCAGCTGTTTTGACATAAAGTGAACGCAAATAAAGGGAACTCAAAATGGGTTGTAAGTTCCTCCAACATCAAACCATGGAATATATTTATATATCTTTTCATATATATACTTTATATTAAACAAACACATCCTCCGGCAGCCAAGTTTTAAAAAGGAATTATTATAATATTTTATACCAAAAAAGATTTTATTTTGTGCTGATGTTGATTTTTGTTCAGTTATGCCAGTGCATTCTATTTTTTAATCCAGCATGTGATGTTTCCATAACTAGTAAAATCTTAAACACTGGACACATTTTCTAATAAAACAAGATTCTTCCACGGAATAAAAGTATTTGTTAAATGACGTACTTCTGGAATATTTTCCTGTCAAGTTTTGTTAAGTGCAATGTCAATCAGAGTAAAACTTGTTTGGCAATGTAGAAAACTGCTGACGAAATACACTATACAGTGACCAAAATGCCTCACCCTTGAGCCAATAAATTGAGCCAATAAATAATATTTGTATATAGTAATGTAAAATATTTTCACCTGGTTTCCTAAATTGCGCTTCAGCTCCATAGCCAAACATGAATTCCAATGATTGTATGTATCTCCAACAAAAGATACAAATGCATAGTTCCAGTACTGAAATGATATTAGTGTAGAAGATATTAAAATATTTTATTTTATGTCCTTTTCATTAACGCACAATTAACATTTAAGCATGTTCCTGGTTTACAGCATTTGTGCAAAAAAACTGTCTTACATGTGTGAGTAAAAGAGTCGGCTAACACCTTTCTGGTTTAGTTCTTACATCATATATAACAATCTGAAGTAAGATGTTCCATGTAAGGTATCAAATCACATTACAATACTATACCAAGAGTTCTGCGGTCGGAAACATATGCCCCCAAANCCCCCCCCCCCCCAACAGGGCTTTGACACAGGATTTTTTTAAACAAAACTGACCTTTTATGACATATCCAACGGAAACCAATTAAACACTTAATGTCACAGTGAGCTTGACCTTTGAACTAGTGACCCAAATTTCAAAAGCGGTCATCTACTGTCCAAGGCCAATGCACATGTGAAGTATCAAGCCAATCGGTCAATTCGTTGATGAGCTATTGATCAGAAACAATTTTCACACTTGTTGTGACAGTGACCTTAACCTTTCACCTAGTGACCCCAATTTCAATAGGGGTCATCTACTGTCCAAAGCCAATGCACATGTGAAGTATCAAGCCAATCAGTTAATTTGTTGTAGAGCTATTGATCGGAAACAATTTTTACACTTATTGTGACAGTCACCTTTGACCTAGTTACCCCAATTTCAAAAGGGGTCATTTACTGTCCAAGGCCGATACACATGGGAAGTATCAAGCCAATCGGTCAATCCGTTCACAAGTTATTGATCGGAAACGAAGTGGTCTACCGACAGACCGATGACATCCAGCAAAACAATATACCCCCTCTTCTTCGAACAATACCCTCATGTTATCTAGAACGTCTGCTTAAGTTATAGTAATATTAATAACATAGAGCATAAAATAACATTCATAATAGAACTCATCAAGACTATAATAACAATGTTAAAATACCCTGGTAAACACAATTTACATGCTTTTCAATTTTAAGTCCAAGTCCATTGTATCTTCATTTCATTTGTTTCTCGGCTAATACAATAATGACCAATAATCAGATTTATGTCATACTGATACAACAGTCGACAATTTGGTTGACATTTTGATTTGTACTGGTAAATGAAATCAAAGTTTTTATATTGCTATTTATATTTTACATGTAAAAATGCAACAAAAAGGTACAAAAGCATGTCATGTAAAACATTATTTAGAGAAACATTATTTTTATACCAACATACTCACGTTCAAATATGTAGCCATTTTGTATGCCATATCCAATGGAGAGTAAAACCTGAGCCACGATGCCATATTCCCAGCAACAGCAGATATGTGCACATCATAATCAGGTTTGTTTACACGCCCCTTCGCAGATTCCGATTCTACTATTCGACGGTGTGCTGTGATACAGAGTAGAAAGATCGAACTCCAACAGGAAATTTTTAGAATTCTGTTTGTTTTATACATTTTTTCCACTCCTTCAGCACCTATTTTGTAAGCTATTGCCCATTTGACCAACGATCTGTAAGAAAAAAAAAATAGTAAATTTTATGATGTTTTATGTACAAGTAAAAGTCAAACTAAAGGCACTCAATATATTTTTTTTTATCAAGTATCACGATCGCTATCATTTTGGTTCTTAATCGACCTTAAGCTTAGACAGAACACATGTTTTTTCTACTGTTGTCCATAGCAAGTGTTGATTCCAAGTATAAAACATGGAATGTTAAAGCCAGGGTGGAAAAAAGTGGAAGATTTATCAAGTTATACTTTGTGGGCAATAGAGCAACCTTTTCAGCGTAGTTAGTTTTTAAATGCAATGCATCGTTGATGAGATAAAACCCACTATTAATAAAAAAACTGCTTTTTGAACCCACTTGACCCAGTTTCAAACATGGCATTAGTTATGTCAATAGTAACATTCTATACATACTTTATCAAGACTGAGTAATACAGTGGTGTTATGCGTTTTCTAAGATTTGACTAGTGACCTACTGTCAAAACACAAATGACCCAAATTCGAACAAGGGTTGATATTGTCAAGATAAACATTCTGACTTTGTTTCCTCATGATTGAGCCATTAATGTAGCTTCTAGAATAGTTATACAGTTGTAATAAGAATTGACCAGGTGACTTAGTTTTTGACGGATCAATTTAGTAGAGGACAACTAAATGCTGTTACACACCAATTTTAAAGCCATGGCATGTGTGGTTTAAGAGAAGCTTTTACAAAATAAATATATGTTTAACATATGTTTTAGCTCTTATGCCCTACATATGCAACACATGAATTTAACAACTTGTAAAATATATGGTATCCAAAGGATCATTCCTATAACGTTTTGTTTAAATCTGTCAAGGGGTTAAGGAGATGTTGTTTGAAGAAAAGGTTAAGGCACGCACCGCATTGGCTGACTTCAGTATCCTAAAAGCTCCACAAGAGCATAACATGCTCAGGTGGGCTTAAAATAACGCAATCGCGAAACATTGACAACATAACCTTTATCAAAACATAGAATATGTTAGGAAAATGTATGTGCTGTAAACACTGAGACTGGAGGTCAAAAAAATAAATGAAACAAATACGTCAAACAATTATGTTTTACCATATAAAACAGGTTCATTTCGGATAATTCAAGGGCATGATACAACATTTCCAAAATAGAAACCAGTAGAAGAGTTAATCGTTTAATGAAGTCTGGATGATAACCTTGGTATAATAGCATGCTTCAATATAATTTAGAATGAAAATTATTAAGGGACATCAGTTATGGTGACCATTTGTGAAAAGGAACTTAAAGTTGATCGTTATTTCAAGAACATAGGCACTAAAAATGCGCACTTACTCATTCTCTGTTAAAACAGTTTTCAACAAGCGGTTTATAACACGCAAAAGGCAGTCACAGACAATCTGAAAATTAAATAAAGTTTTGCTAAAATAAATGAACATATTTTAAACTAACAAGACAAGTGAAGCATGTCATAACAATGCACTTATGCATATTAAACTAAGACGTACATTGATACATGCAATGTTGCTGAAATGAATGTACATAAATAAAGTTTTTTATTAAACTTAAACTATTCTTAAAGCCCCATGAACACTCACAATCAACGAATACTTCGTAAAATATTTTATAAAATAAAGTTAACCTATAAAAAATGTGTTCCGTATACCAATAGACAAAATGAGTTAACTTTATTTTACGAAATATTCGTTGATTTTGAGTGTTAATCGGGCTTTAAAGGTTTCAATAATCCACCTATTATTGTAACAGTAAAACATGTTATGAATCGACCATGAAGTGTAAAATGTAGTAAAAACTCAAAACAACCTTTTCGTTTGTATCATACAACTCCAAAACAATATTGTGTTGTGTATAGCTCGGATTTGTGTTTAAACTCCAAAACAACAATGATGCCAGGCACACTTCAATTGGAATTGCTTCAGAGTCACAGAGGTAACACAACTCAGTGGGTGTTAATGCAGCAACTATACTTCTGGATAAATATGGGTCAAGTCCAAACACAGGTTGTAAGCATTTCAGCACCTGTTCCAAAGGTCTGAAAAATATTATATAGTCATGTCAACAAATATTTTGACAAAACAAAAGATGTTTCAATTTCACACGAATGCTCCCGCTTATTTCACTGGACACATAAATGAGTTATAGTTCTTGGTCACTTCACATTCCTAAACGAGATTTACCTACCTATTAAGTTTCAAGTTGATAGCTCTTTTATATTACTGACAAAATTTCAGTGCACACATTAACAAAGGACAAAACATTTATGGTTATTGTGCATTACAGATCCCATTAATGAGACCTATCCAAGGTTTAAGTTTCAAGTTGATACCTCTTTTAGTTTTCAAATATGCTCCGTACTAAAGTTATACAAAAATAACTAAGGGAAATAATAGAGGAGCAAGAGTAACGAATTGTGCGCAATTCAGATTCTTTTAATGAGATATACTTATCCTATTAGGTTTAAAGTAAATACCTATTTTAGTTTTTCAGCTATGCTCTGGACATAATTGAAGAACAAACATTAACAAATGTCAATAACTCAAATATTTTGGAGCAACAGTTATGGTTCTTGGTTATGGTTCTTGTACACTATATATTCCCTAAATAAGATCAACATAAGTGTAAAGTGTCAAGTTGATACCTCTTTTAGTTTTTGAGGTATGCTCCGGACAAAATTTAAGTACAAACAAGAGGACCATGATGGTCCTGGAGTCGCTCACCTATTTCACACGGCACCTGGTAACAAAGGGTCATANTAGTTGAAATTGGCTCAATGGTTTAGTAGAAGAAGATGTTTACAAATTGTTTACAGACAGACGGACGGACGGACGGACAGACGGACGGACGGACGGACGGACGCCGGACGGTGAGTGATCACAATAGCTCACCCTGAGCTATCGCTCAGGTGAGCTAAAAATATCAAAGAGCAAACATTCAATGGCCATAACTCCAACGCACCGAGTGGGCTTAGGCTGGTTATTTAATTTTGACTTTATTTTATGCTACATGTAATAAACATTTCCAGACAGTTTTGTGACGATTAAAGATTGCATCTCGAGTTAGAGAGCGCAACATATTTCAGTTCACAAATAAACAAAGCAATAACTTAAGGGCCTTAACTCCCAAAACACGAGCTGGATTCGGTTGGTTATTTAACGTTGCCTCCAATTGTTGATAATTAATATTTTGTCACAGTTTAGAGACAATCCTATGAAAATTTGTCAAGTCAAGAGCGGAAATCAAAAAGTGTGGAGACCCTTACGCGGACAGTTTGAAAACTAAATGAGTCCTTTTTGGAACATCAACATATTTAAAGCTATCATTATAGACTCTATTTGTTTCAAATGTTCATTACAAATACTCCTTAAACGCTGCAGTGTGGTGTAAAGGTTTTATTATTAAATATAAAATTTTGTAAAATAACTTACATATTCCACTTGTTTGTATTGTTTTTAAATTGATCAATTTCTGATTTGATGTCGACAATGCCCCACCATTTTGGTGCCTGCGATGCATGGGACATGTCCTCACCCAACACGTCATAAGGTTGGCAAACTCCATACACAAAATGCATTAATGGCAGGCAAAACATCCAGGACGGGTCTTTATCAGCCTTCGGCTGCATCTTCACAATGTTCAACAAAGCCTTCCTTAACAGTCTACAATAAGATATGTTAATAACAAAAGGTTAACAAAATCAACGTGTCATAAACAACAAAACAAAAAGCAAATGAAAACATGTACATCGACAAAGCTTTATTTTTAAAAGCACACGTTCATAAACAGAAATGTATTTGAAAGGGACATGTGTGAAGTCAAGCATAATAAGAGCAATTATGCCCAAAACAGTAAGTAAACTTCATTTTATAATTAACCGTGCTTCTCTTAAGTTAAAAATGATAACATCCAAAAGAAAGAAATATGCATTGTAAGATGCTTGTGTTGAAGCTGGAAACACAAGCCATAATTGTGGCTTTTGACAATATATCAAATATGCTGACGATTTCTTAAGACAATGAGTATTTGACCTCTGGGTCATAGCTTCTTATTTTCCCAGGCGCATGATTTGAACTGGACCCTTATACATGTACAATGTAACACACTAAAAAAACAATTCTTTGCAAAACCTTGCAGTATTTGAGACTAAAAGGTGTTAAAATTCATTTTATAAATATAAGTCACATGCGTTTCACGTTCATTGCCAACTGAAGGTAACACAACCATTCTACATATTACACTACAGAATGACCAAGATGAGAAATATATGTGACATCATTACATTAGTGACCTTATAAGTCTATAAACCAGGGCATGACAAGATAAGAGCCAAGGGATTTTTTTTTTAAGATGACTAGATAATGTGACATCAAATATCAAACTTGCTCTTTCAGAGATTTTTAAAGTTTCTACTTTTCAAATCACCTTGCTCTGAATTATCAACAAATGCAGAAAAAAATGCAATTAAAATTGCGAAAGAGGGTCTCCTGCGGTTCATTTCTGAGGCTTAGAAAATACTGGAAGTGGTTTAGAAAGAGTTGGAAATCCAAGTGTTCATGGATAACAGGTTTATCAGAAACAAAGCTCAAGTGAGCTCAGCATGTTTTTTACATACTCATTGGTTGCTAGCGTCAACACTCCTTCAAAATCAGAACACTTCTTTTCTTGGTTGTTGTGAGAGACAAGCAAACATCTGCATAGGTACTGCCAATGTTGCAAACTCAGGTCTATTTGAATACTATTGCATGCTAAGGCAATGGCCATAGATCGCATCACAATATGTTTTGTCTTCACTTGGGCTAATGTGCGTTTGTACAGATCTTCTATCACTGGTCCCAGTACGACCAATCCGATCTAAAGAAGATAATTATATTCAATGCTACAAACAGCAAATCAAGATAGCAAAATATAAGAGAGTGGCTATATAGTTTAAATCTATGTCATTACTGTTAACTGTTCACATAAAAAACAGAATAAATATACTACTCAAATTTAACAAGTTCACATAATTTTGAATGTTTAAAATATCCATGTTCAAAAGACGCAATTTTTAGAACTTTACAGGATGTTATATCAATTGAATATATAAAACTCAATGAAATGCAATATAATAATGATCATTTAAGTAAAAGAACTGGCATAGTTTAAATAAAATTACCTGCTGCTTGAAGTCTGCTTCTTTGTCAAAACACTTTGCATGTTGAACATAAATCTTTTTGAAACAATACACAAGTGAGTCCAATTTTTCAAACGATTCTTGAAATGTCTCTGTGAGAGCATCTGTGCCAACCCTGAACCATTCAGGGCAAAAGTGGGAACAAGACAGGTTCATTCGCTTGATACTTTTCTTCCTAAATGTGTCTTTCACAAAGTTAATTAAGTCTGCAAGTACATTTGACGATGGTTCTGCAACAGCAACACCATCAAACTGATGCCAGATGTCTAAAATTGAAAACAAAAACAATATTATTTATAAGCGTGAAAAGTCCGAGACCAGCATAATCAGATCTAATTTTCGAAAGAAAGATACGTTTTCAGAAGTGTTAAGCCACTTTCAGAGACACAGGTAGAGCTCCATTTTGCAAGCACAGTGCACTTTCCGAGACAAATATCAACAACTACACATGTTAGTAACACTAGACATAACATTAGAAATTAAAACATCACTTGTATCCGCCACATTAACCGGTAATAGTATGAAATCGATTATGGTCAACTTGTCAGTAACAACATGAAACAATTAAAGAAACCCATAATGGTCAAACAAACCTTTCTTAGCTAACTTATCACTGACAACAAACAGTCTTCTGTTGTGTATATCCCCATAACGTGCCGTGTTGTCATAATAATATTCATATTTTTCAAACTTGGCAGCAGAACTTTTGATGACGCAATATTTGTAAAATGTCACCGATGTTAATAAACATCGTGGCATCACAATCTCATAGCTGTACTCGATATGCTTGTCCAATTTTCTAAAAGATAAAACAAAAATTAGAAGAACAGCATAAACAAGAGATGGGTTCGTCAGAAACACAATGTCCCCTACTGCGCCACTTTAAGATAAAATTTCTATTAATCATTTGGCAGGTATAGAAATTATCCCCCTTTAAAGCTTATTACTTCCCATGGATTTTGTTTTTTGACCTTGAAGGATGACCATGACCTTTCACCACTCAAAATGTGCAGCTCCATGAGATATACATGCATGCCAAATATCAAGTTGCTATCTTCAATATTGCAAAAGTTATGGCCAATGTTAAAGTTTTAGGACGATGACGACGCAACGCGGACCAAGGAAGACGAGAGGGCTATGACAATACCTTGGGTTTTGTTCGAAAACAGCCGAGCTAAAAATAAGTATTAGTTTTTTTTACCATGTTTCAGAAAAAAATCTTTTTGGTGGGGGGGATTCATCAATAATATGCATATTCTAAGTGGAAAAGGGGCCATAATTCTTACAGTTGTCTGCTCTTGTTTATAGATTGGGGTCATGTTGGTAAAGAAGTATGCAAAATATAAAAGTAATATGTCAAGGGACATAAAAAATATTTGAGGTGGTACGCAATTTTTAACAGAGATTTATCAATAATGTGCATATTATAAGTGGAAAAAGGGCCATAATTCTTACAAAATGCTTGATACAGTTGTCTACTCTTGTTTATAGATTGGGGTCATGTTGGTAAAGAAGTATGCAAAATAAAAAAGCAATATGTCAATGGAAATAGAAAATATTTGAGGTGGTATGCAAACTTTAACATATAGATTTATCAATAATATGCATATTCTAAGTGGAAAAAAGGGCCATAATTCTTACAAAATGCTTGATACAGTTGTCTGCTCTTGTGTATAGATTGGGGTCATGTTGGTAAAGAAGTATGCAAAATATAAAAGCAATATGTCAAGGGACATAAACAAAAATGAGGTGGTACGCAAACTTTAACATTCCAACGCTCAAGCTCACGCCGACACCGGGGTGAGTAGGATAGCTCCACTATATATATTTTTTGGTATTTTACAGTGTATATATAACCTTTTGGTGTGTGTAAAATAAAGACAGCTAAAAATGTTATTCATAACAAATACCTCTTCAAGGTGGCATTGTGATTGCAGCCCTCCCAATCTCCTAAGTGATGAGACTCAAACTTCAGGACAACTTGGTTTGATTCGTTTTCTAGAAGCTTTTTAGATATAAGCACATGAAAAACAACCTTTATGGAGTCTTCATCCTTCAGATTCCTGCCAATGTATAACAGTTAATCAAACAACATGGTTGCATGCAACTATTTTAAGTATGCATTGTTACATCCAGAGACTTCCTGTCACAGTAGTGATGAAATCTCCTGATATTGCACAAAAGTTGTAATACTCATGTCATAAGAGTATCTAAGTTCAACAAGTAAATTCGTTATATTGATATCCCCCGCCAAACTAGAGCTTTGTCACAGACATGACGTAAACCCCCACATGCTGCATTCACAAAGAATATATACAAAGGGCCATAACTCCGTTATTAACAGATGGTGTACGATGCCATTTGGCGTGCATCATCCTCTTACCCATATTTAGTTCATCAGTAATATTTTTACAATTTTTCTCATCTGAGTCCTGGGACTCGATAACTTTCAAATCTATGACTCCCCAAAATGAAAGAGTCCAAATATTCAACTATATTATTGTTTTAAATTTCAATGCATTTTAGGGACTCACATAATTCGAAACTTTGCATCCCCAGAGGTTTCTGTGAGTCCAGGAAGCGGGACTCGCAGGTAAAAAAATCACTGACTCATACCAAGTTTCAATGAAATCTGCCAAAGCACTTCCAAGATATGGCAACGTACACAAAAGTGCCGGACGAATGAACAGACGGACGGACAACACCAAAACAATATCCCTCCGCGTTTGGCGAATGATAACATTAGGTGTTGTCACTGTAAGTGCCAAATGAACCTGAAGTATTGTTTTTAAACAATTAATGAATAATATTACAAACAAATGTATAAATAATGAAGAGATAGCTATTGTCCTTTTATTTGCATTTTCTCTAAAAGGACTATATAATTACAGAGATTACATGTATACAAAAAAATATGCAAAGGCAATTATTTCAAATATACTAATAAGAGAGTTGTATTTTTTTGGTACTCTTTTCAATTGACCTTTATTCGAACATGATCACTACATAGTTTTACTCCGCAAAATAACTTAAGGGCAATAACTCTGTGAATTCTGCGGAGTTACAGCCCTTATACTAAGCACTTCCCCTTAAAGCCCTCTATCATAAAAGAAATTATCAATGTACAAAGTTTTAGTTTAATACCATCCATACTTTTGAAAGTTATGCTCCTCACACGAAAAGTAGACAAATAGCAATTACTTGTGAATCCTGGAGAGGATTATGAACTTTTTATTCAGCACTTTTTCTTAAAGCCCTCTAGCATGATATTAATTTTTATTTGAATGCCTTATTTCTCTTGAGGTATGATCTGCATAACAAGTGGGACAGATGCTTAACAATCTCAAACACTAAAAAATAAGATTTTTTGTTCAACTTAAAATTACCCCATCAAGTCCAAATGCCAACCCAAACGTATAGACGGACAGAAGGACATTAGATGCAATTACTATATGCCTCTATTTGGGGGGGGATTAAAAGTGGAAATTTTTACAAAAGGATAATATAAATTGCAAATTGTATCATAAGGAACCATAACTGCATCCAGTGCTCCAGCTAGGATTTCAAAAAGGCAGGGGGGCTTTTTTGTCAAAAGGGCACTTTGGACGCGCAGTATTTTGTCAAAAGGGCACTTTCGAGCGCGCTGGCGTTTCTGGAATGCTTCCTCTTACATGTTAATTTATATGTTATTAATAATTGTTAGAATATATTATTCCCATTATAATAAAACAATTCAAATAAAATGTCTACAATGAGGAATAAATTAATTACAATGTATTTTAAAAAGAGATTTATTAATCATCATATTTTAAGGGCAGGGGGGCCCTAGGAAGGGCAGGGCGGAGGTTCGGGAGGGCAGGGCGGAGGTTCGGGAGGGCAGGGCGGGGCTCCCTTCAATTTAGGCCTAGCTGGAGCACTGTGCATCCATAGCTGTAATTTTATACATATTAAGATCTTCGCATGGTACATAACACATGTACAGATTAAAAATAATATATAAACAAATGAATGTTTACAGTTTAGAATTAAAGCATTTCTTTCAATCTAAATATAATATTTGACAGAAGAATTTTAATGTCAAATTCTAAGGAACATTCTTAGACACATGTTCAAAGCAATAGTCCGCAATATGTCAGTCAACTAAATAATTCTTTTAATTATTTGTAAAGAACATTTAACTACAGACCACTGCAAACTAACACAAATTTCATAAAGCATGTTACCTGGGCACATTCGGCACATTAGTTTGCTGGTCTTTTTGAGAAGAGTTTCGTTTCTGAAAGCATGGGTACATTTATTATAATTTTAATTTAAAATCTCTTGTCACAATTTGTATATGATGTATTAAGCTCAGTTGTGTCAATCAATAATGGATCACATATTATATATAACAAGGTCTTAATGAAAGGACAATATTTGTTCCAAATATACATATATTATAATTACCTTTTGATTGTGTTCATCTTTTGCCACCTTCTCAACCTCATTCTTATTGGCAACAGGCTTAACCTGAACAGATTCTGTTGTTGTATTTGATTGATTTGTATTCTTCCCATCAAAAAATGATGGCACTTTGCTAACATTCCCTTCAGTTGTGTCACTGTGATTAGATGCGCTGGTTTGAAGTTCAACCTTGTTTCTCTCCATTCCAAAAACTGGTTTTTCAACATGTTTTTCTGTAGGAATTTCTTCTTTACCATCTCCTGATCCTATGACTGGTTTGTTTGCCTTTTTATTATCATCACCAAATTCACAAGTTGGCTTATGCCCTTGTTTAAGCTTAGCAGCTTTCCTAGCTTGTTTTTGTTTTCTCTTAGCCTTGGAACCACCTTTGCCAGGATGTCGTTTTTTTACTTGTGTTGGTTTTGTGCCTTTTTGTTTGTCCAAAGTCCCAGTATTGCTAGCATCTTGTGTTTCATCTTGTGAGTCTTCTTCGTCCGAAGCTGCGCCACTAGAATCATCCTCACTTCCACTACGAACACCTTGTGAAAGACTGTCAGTATCTGTTTCAATATTGACTTTATCTGTGATGCTTGCGTTCAACTCATCCTTTCTGGAATCCATGTACCCAGCATCATCATTTTGTGTCACCATTCCCTCTTTACTGGGCTCATCTGAAAGATGTTCGACATGTGGCATGTGGCCCCTTTCATTTTCACTCTCTGAAATGTTGAGTCACATACACAAAATTGCATTCAAATTAACATTAAATAAAATCCACAGGATGATTTTGTGTGGGGGTGGCCTGTCACAGTTGCAAAGATGCAGTAGATGAAACAAAAGAGCAGACTGTTAACAAGATTTCCCTATAGCCGTATAATAAAAACTGCCCCACCCCCTTGTTGCCATGTATTTGAATGGACTTCAACCATGTTCGAACTTTGGCCAGATATACATGTAATAAGATCAAATGTTAAGACCTAGTTTCATGATGATTTGACTTAAAATGTGACTTCTTGAGTGTTATCAAGTTTTAGCAAAGTTCCATCCTTAATTCCAACTAATGCCCTAGTTATTTTTCTCACATAACCCAGTTTCAAACTCAGCAGAGATATCATATGGACAAACCTTCTGACCAAGTTTCATGACTAAACATGTGACTATTAAAGTGTTAACAAGGTTTCACTATAGCCATATAACATAAAATGCCCCGACCACATTTTTTTCCACAGACCAAAATAATTTTCTAACCAAGTTTCATGATGATTAGACCATGTGACTTCTTGAGTGTTAACAAGGTTTTACTATAGCCATATAAGGAAAACTGCACCCCCACCCACTGGCGGCCATGTTTTTCAATAAACCTGAACCATTTTCGAACTCAGCCGAGATATCGTAAGAACAAAATGTTCTGACCACGTTTCATGAAGATTGGACTATAAATGTGACTTCTAGCAAGTTAACAAGGATTTACTTTAGCCAATAATGATTATAAGGCAAACTGACCTGCCCCCTGGCGAGAGGTTTTCAATGAAACAAAACCATTTTCAAACTCAGCAGAGATATCATTAGAACAAATGTTCTGCCAAAGTGTAATGAAGATTAGACTCTGTGACTTCTAGAGTTTAAACCAGGTTTTACTATAGCCATATTAGAACAAGTGATGTGTTTGAAAAAAACTATGCCCCCTTTTGAGCAATTTTGACCCATATATTTGACCTTTGACCTTGAAGGATGACCTTGACCTTTCACCACTCAAAATGTGCAGCTTCATGAGATACACATGCATGCCAAATATCAAGTTGCTATCTTCAATATTGCAAAAGTTATGACCAAGGTTAAAGTTTTGGGACAGAATGACAGACAGACAGACAGGCCAAAAACAATATACCCCCACTTTTTCAAAGAAGGGGGCATAAAACTGACCTGCCAACCATGTTTTTCAATGGACCAAAACGATTTTCAACTAAGCTAAACTAAGTTATTATCTAAAAACTAATTTTCTGACCAAGTTTCATGAAGATTAGACCTTAAATGTGACTTCTAGAGAGCTTACAATGTTTCAATATAGAAATATAAGGAAAACTGCCCCATTCACTATCCACCATGTTTTTCAACGAACCATAACAATTTCAGGAATCTGCCAGGATATCATTAAAACAAAATGTTCTGACCGAGTTTCATGAAAATCGGTCAATAAATGTGACTTCTAGAGTGTTTAGAAAGGTTTTAATATAGCCATATAAGGAAAACTGCCCGCCCTCTTGCGGCCATGTTTTTCAACAAACAAAAACCATTTTGGAACTCAGCCGGGATATCATTAAAACAAATGTTCTTACCATGTTGAAGATTAGGCTATAAAGGTGGCCTCTAGTGTGTTAACAAGATAAAGGTTGAAGACCCACGACGCGGTATGGACAAAAGGCGATCCCAAAAGCTCACCACGAGAACGTTATGCTCAGGTGAGCTAAAAACAAACAAATTGAGCTCATACTGGCATATTTGATGAAACAAAACAAAACGAAAGAAAGTATTAATATTCAAAATCCAGACAAGATTTTATAACAATTTTTTTCAGTAATGCTATATTAGGAAATCAGATTATTTAATCACATCAAAATAAATTAAAGGAATTTTTTAGACACTAACATCAGGATTTCTGTTTAAAATTGTGACTTAAACCGGTGTTTAAAGGGAACTTTACACGTTTTGGTAAATTTGGAAAAAAAAATGTTTAAGATTTGCAAATTTTCGTTGAAGTAATGGTATTTGCAAGGAAACAGTAATATTGAACATTTACCATGCTCTCAAATATCCATTATATGCATCTTTTGAGGATTTAAAAAAAAACACTTGAACACTTTTGAGAGTTTTGCTGTTATTGTTATATTTTGTGACATTACAAGAATTGCTTATATAATGTATAAAATACACCACTCATTGTACACTGAGCACGGATGGCCGAGTAGTTTTGTTTTCTTTCTTTAATGTTATTCTTTTTTCTGGAGCTATTCAGTTCCATTGTTTACATTTATCAAATTTAAAGCATCAAATGACAAACTTCATTACATACCAAAATCTGTGAAAAGGTCCCTTTAAAGAGGAAGTGGATGACTGGTTTGGTATGCCAGATGGCTACATGTAAGTCACCAATCATCCTAAAAAAGCATCTGGCATAACAATATCTTTTTTAAGACATGCCTCAATAACTGTTAATTAAATCAATAAACTATACCATGTACAACCGGGTCTTGGGAGTTTGGAATGTCAGCAGCGCATACATTTCCAATTGTGGCATGTTTGTTGATCTCATTGGAATCTGAATGTTCTCCAATGCCTTGATGTTGAGGGATTTTGTCACTTGCTTGCCCATTATCCTCAGATTTTACAAAACAATTTTGCACTTCTTCTGTTGTGTAAGTTGTTGGGGGAGATGCAGATATTACCACAGGACAGGTTTTCTGCTGAGACTCTTCTGCAATGTGTGTACCAATTGTAGATTCAACTATGAATGTTGAAACATAGCAATTAGATAAATTACTTCCCTCTTCAGCACTTAAATGTTGCTGAACTTTTGTGCATGGTTGTAATACAGATTTGTTTCTTATGCATGGATGTTATACAGATTTGTTTCTTGTTTTAAAATTTTGATAAAAATGGCCTTCTTTTAATTGAGTACAGAATTTTGTATTTAAATGGGATTTGCATAGACAGAGACTGAAACAATAAGAAACATCCCTGCATGACAAAAAACACTGATCAAAGTCTGCATGCCCATGACAGTTTATCATGAAGTTTTCATTATTAATGATTTTACTTTTATAAACAATAGTAACATGAGATTTCAAAAGACAGCGCTGTGCGCAACTTATCTTTTTCTTTGATAAGATAATAAACATGTTCTGTCAGTCATGTTACACAACTACTCTAGTAGTTCAAAAAAAAAACAATGCTTTAAAAGTGGTATGATTATGGCCTTGAATAGTGACAAGTATCAAATAAATCTTAAAGCAAGTGTTGAATTTCAAATTAGAGATGATTGTAAAACATTACATACACCTCCCACTTGCAGCTAAGTCGTAAGCCTACAAAAAACAAAGGGTGTCCTCCTTTTCCCACAAGTTACCAGCAGACCTACATGTATTAGGATTATTACAGATGAAAGCATTCATGTAGACGTTATGCAGAAACTATGCCTTTAACCTCAAAATGATAGGCTTCTTCCTTTTAGTCTAACTAACCATCTTACAGATTTGCATGATCGGCTGTTTTTCAAACAGGCATTTAATAATTGCTTCAGACATAAACATAAAGTAAGTTATATTTTTTATAATAAACAAGATGTGTTTGTGAAACACTATGTCCCCTATTGCGATTTTGACTCATATATTTGACCTTTGACCTTGAAGGATGGCCTTGACATTGACCTTACACCACTCAAAATGTGCAGCTCCATGAGATACAAATGCATGCCAAATACCAAGTTGCTATGTTCAATATTGCAGAAGTTATGGCCAAAATGAGTGATTTTGACCCATATAATTGACCTTTGACCTTGAAGGATGACCATGACCTTGACCTTTAAGCACTCAAAATGTGCAGCTCCATGAGATACACATGCATGCCAAGTATCAAGTTGCTATGTTGAATATTGCAAAAGTTATGGCCAAAATAAGCGATTTTGACCCACATAATTGACCTTTGACCTTGAAGGATGACCTTGACCTTGACCTTTCAGCACTCAAAATGTGCAGCTCCATGAGATACAATTGCTTGCCAAATATCAAGTTGCTATGTTGAATATTTCAAAAGTTATGG
>VMBQ01000909.1:220574-238735 GCA_007657795.1 Dreissena rostriformis | reverse complement strand
GCGATTATTTTTTAGTTTAAAAGCGCAAAAAGGCGGATTTCTACCTTGTAACCACCAGATATATTCTAATTAGTATAGAAAAAAATGTGTTTCTTATTTATACTTAAATTTAATATGCCAAATAAGTTGTGTGGCTTTAAGTGGAATAACAATATACGCATAAACAGTAAGGAGGCCAGCCTCCGCGCAGATATCGACTAATCATTACAAAACATACATGTTCACCAAGTTGTGTCTCCCTTCATTTTTATTTTGGACTATAAAAGACGTATCAATGAGAAAGGTAGAACATTGCGTTGATTTTTATTATAATTAGAAAAAGTTACAAACGGATAATCCTTCCAGATGTATCTGGACCGTTGGGGATTGAGAAATTGAAATGTTTCTGTATGAAAAAAGAAATATGAGGTCTTTTCCCGAACCAAAATGACTTGAATAACAGAGAGTTCAGTTTTAAAGTCATGCAAACGTTCGAACCAAAATGAATTGAAAAAAAGCTTTTTAAAGCTAAAAACTAAAAACAACAACATGTGAATCGATCGACAAAATGTCAAAATGTGTTTTGAAGACGGATGAGGTTTGATTGGAGCTCTACTCGGAGGAAATCAATATACATATGAGTCGCGCTCTTGTGAAAAGGGGGTTTAATGCATGTGCGTAAAGAATCATCCCAGATTAGCAGTCCGCACAGGCTAATCAGGGCCGAAACTTTCAGCCTAAACTGGATTTTGCTAAGAAGAGACTTTCTTTAAGCTTTAAATGTAATAAAAGCGGAGAGTGTCGTCCCTGATAAGCCTGTGCGGACTGCACAGGCTAATCTGTGACGACACTCTACTCACATGCATTTAACCCCCTTTCACAGAGCACGGCCCATATATTGTCGAATTTTACGAATTGATCAATTGCCCATGGGTTTATGACTCGCATTATTCATTTCAACAGCGAGCAGACAGATCACAACAGCGTCATATTCCTATCTAAATCGTGATACATCGACTATCTCCTGAATCCTCTGCATGCAATAATTAGTCTGCTGATCCAGAGTGCTATCTTTTTTGAAGTGATTGACATACTGGCGTCCTTTTCGTCATTTTTTTTTAAGAAGAGGACGTATATTTTCAGCCGGTGACTCACTATTATATAATTAGGCAACCAATGTAGAAACTCGCAATTAGTTGAATTTCTAGTAGACAGGTAAGATGTACATAGATGCAGCCATTCCATTATATAGAGGATATTTGTTGGATTTGGTGTACTATTATTATAAAAAAAATCCATTCAATATATGTTATTGTCCTCGTCAATAGGTGTGTGTGGGTCGAGGGCATCCCACTCCACACCGTACACAGTTTACAATATATTCATATTATAACACATTTCATATATTTAAAAATCAACAGTTTTTACATAACAATATAAACAAAGGGTTATTGTTAAATAATTGATTTAAGTCCCTTATCACAAACTACTGAAAAAGGGGTAACAACAGTTCCCATTCTTTACTTTTACGCAAATCATTAAAATAGTTAATTTCACTAAGTACATGGCAATGCAAGGATTTGGTGTTATATTGATCTTAAGTCACGAGTGATCATAGAAAATATATAAATAAAAGTAAAATAAAATCGATATTTCACCAAATCCAACACTTTTTCTTTTTATTTTGTGCTTACACATGATTATTGTTTTAAAACGGAGAAAACTAGTTCCGGTAAAACAATGAAAATTATGGATTATTTTTACTGTTAATTTTCACTGTTGGAAACAGTGAATTATGTGTTTCAATTAACCGATATGTTTATATAAACCATCGGAAAGCATAAAATAAGACATCATAAATGATGCAAGTAAAGTAGAACTCTACTTAAAATGAAAGAGGTAACCGTTAACCCTAACGGACATTTACCTATGTGAGGAATTTTACCCGTTTAAACTCACAAAGTACACAGGGTTCCTGCTTCGTCACTGTGAAGCAAACAGATGAAAAGTGCCCACGTGGATCCACTAACAAAGAAAAAGTAATACACCGTTAAGAGTGTATAGAGTAACTGTAACCTATACGTCCTCACGTGGCTATTTATCGTCATCTGACGCTTAATTTGTTTATATTTGATCTCTTGATACTTCCACCGCTGGCACCGAAATGTTCATTCTTAAATGCTGCAATCCAGGGAGAAATGTTTCGTGGGGATGATTTATGTTTCTACAGGTAATTGAGTGTAGTGCTTACAGTCTAGAAATAAAAATAATACCCAGAAAAAAACAAACGCCTTTTACTTTTTCTATTTTCATCTTAAGAAGTGACGCTTGAACAATGGAAGAGCTTTCAGTAGAAACATCGGAGTTACAAGCACTTAAATCATTCAACGTAGAAGCAAAGTAGAACAAAGTAACATTTTCAAAACATTTGATATTTTACAGACACAACTGCGTCGTAATAGTTATACAAGATATCGAGACTATACAAAGCACATGGATCCGTGAATCAAACAATACATGGAGCAAGATATCAATAGTTAGATTCGATTTGACAATAGTAATACCGTATTTCGATCATGTTAAGACAAACTTAATTTAAACAAATAGACAGAACTGAAACAGGACTATTTCTACACGTACATACAACTGCTAATTGTCTGTTGCATCTAAATGATCTCAACAACATACAAGGTATGTAAAGGTATAGGCACCTTTGTATGTTCGTACTATACACGACGTTTTCCGCATCGATTCAGGGTTGAATCTTTGGACTGTTTCGTTCGGGAAACCGTCTTGCGAGCCTTACCGTTTCTTATCAAGTGTCTTACGACACATTTAAGTTACGACTGCATTTTCGTATTAGCCCACAACGAATACGATCAATATATGTTCCTGAAATAAAAACTGAAAGGATACTAATATAATAACTTGCATGTTCTAATCATAGAGACCGGGCTGAGCTGAGTTAGTATACTTCGTCAAAATCGTGGCATAACTTAAATTTGTTGTAAGATGTCTAATAACATGTTCTCCAGGGTAACAGTTCCGTAACCCTCTTACTTTGGCCAAACTGTTCCCCAACACAACTATAAAACTATGATACTACACGACTTTTATAAATAATTATTATATAATCAATAAATAATTAGTCAAACAAATGCATCCTCGATTCAGTAAACGTTCCTTCGTACTGGGCACGCATGGAATCTCTTCAGAAAGAGAAAACAGATATCAATTCAGAAAGTGGGTTTAAATAAGCAAGACAGTTATATCACTTTCTGCAGCTGTAACGAACCTTTAAACGCCCAGGGTTAGAAGCAGTTCACTACAAATCAGGCGGATTCAGTTAATCTGATAATATGTGCACACCAACTGAAATATGTATTTTAAAAAAAAATGCAGACTCATTTGATAAACAACGTGTTTAAACTGAATAAATAGTCGATTAAACGATGCCAATGGAAGTGTTTGTGTAGATTGGGGCAGTCTCAGCGTCGTCAAGGTTCATTGGAATATGTTTTCAAGTGCAAACGCCAGTTGCAGTATATTTATTTAAAGTAATGTTTTACATGCTGTGTGAAACATCAATCTGGGTCGTTCAAACGCGCGATTGCACTTTACTGAACAAAATACGTATTTGTTTAAAAAAAAGCATGATACCTATAGAACACTCTCACGAAAGAGCGAGCTCCCCACTTTATCCCATTAAAAATGGTGAAATATTTATAAATACATCCTTATAAATTTTATCTGGGTCGCGCGTTATTCTCCCAACACAGATCTTAAAAAGTCACGTGGTATAGGCACCGTGATTAATAGATAGAATGTTAGCGTTCTGAAAATATTTCAGGCTTATACAAGGAAATTGGTCAAAGCAAATTTTCATTAACTTAAATTATTTTGGTACGATAAGAATTCAGTAAATCCAACTAAAATTAACTCTTTTTTGTCACAAATTCTCGCGTTTTTATTCCCCTACTAATATATACGCCAGACATAAAACAATTTCAACATAAGTATTGTACGTGGTGTTGATTTTAGATTCCAGCCAAAACTATTCCGTTTCGATCTTCTATTTTTATACGCGAACATGTGTGTTTTTCAATTAGCAGTAACGATTTAGTGGAATAAAAATATGCGCATGAATATATAAACGGTAAGGACGCCAACTTCCGCGCAGAGTTCGACTTGTTCAGAACATAACTCATCATTTCAAACCATACACGTAATGATGTTCGATTCAAATATGTATTATTTCGTGTGTTTNTCTACCTTCGTTTTTATTTTAGACTGTAAAAGACGTATAAATGATAAAGGTAGAAAAGTGCGTTGATTTTTTATTATAATGAGACAAAGTTACAAACTGATAATCCTTTCAGATTTGGAAGACCCGTGTTGCATTGAAAAATTGAACAGTTTCTATGTGAAATTAGAAATATGTGTTCTCCTCCCGAACCAAAATGATTTAAAAAACAGAGAGTTCAGTTGTTAAGCCATACAACTGCTCGTTCAACCTCAAAAGGTTCAAGGTATTTAAGTAAAGAATGTTAAAAAAGATATACTCGCGATGTTTTTGCAAACACTTATTTGTTCTCGGTTCATGCAAATACAGTTCTTAAAAAAACCCAGTAAACAATTTGTTATTTCATTGGAAAGGTACGTTCTCGCCACAACTATCTTATCTCGTTCTCACGACTAACTACGCGTTTTCACGAGTTAGTTATCTCGTTTCCACGAGTCAGTAACAAAGCCGCTACCACGACTAACTAAGTCCTAACCGAGACTAACTAAGTCGTTACCACGACTCATGAAGTCTTCACCTCGACCAACTAAGTCGTTGCCATGACTAACGAAGTCCTTACCTCGACCAACTAAGTCCTTATATCGACCAACTAAGTCCTTACCACGACCAACTAAGCCGTTAAATGATCAGTGCCATCGTACATGCGAATTTTTACTTGTAAATTTTTAGTCTAGTCTTTCAATTTAATACGTTTTGCTGTTAAATAAGCAGCTATTTAACAAAGTTTGAAGTAACAAAAGATCATTTTAGCCGTCCAAATGCGATATGGAGCGGATCTTCGTCTCATACGGAGTTTATAACCATCTTATACCAAAATCTCACAGAGAAATTTGCTTAATTTGGTGGAATATCGATTTTAATTCACGAGTGATCATAGAAAATATTTGTTTCTATGATCACGAGTGAAATAAATTCGATATTCCACCGAATCAAACAAATTTTCTTTTTATTTTATGCTTAAATAATTTTAAAATGATTATTTTTGTATTTAAACAAAAATAGTTCCGGTAAAACAACGAAAATTATCGATAATTTTCACTGTTAAGTTTCACTGTT
The DNA here is from genome assembly GCA_007657795.1 of Dreissena rostriformis. Lineage (NCBI taxonomy): Eukaryota > Metazoa > Mollusca > Bivalvia > Myida > Dreissenidae > Dreissena > Dreissena rostriformis. The sequence continues at coordinate 233,397 of VMBQ01000909.1, read as the reverse complement.
TTAAACAGTATATGATCAGTTTAAATTTACTGATATTTCTTTATAAACCACCGGAGAGCATAAAATAAACGGAGATAATAACCATCGTATACCAATATTTCAACAGAATAATCATAACATTTTTAACCGACATATACAGCTAGAGATTCAAGTTTAAACAAACAGTTATAGCAAAGGCTCGTATTTTACGCTATCGATGTTTTGATTTCTAAATGGGCTGTTTACATAGTAGCTATGATACTCTGCTAATAGCTTAAGTATATGAGCCTCGCTCTGTGAAAAGGGGGTTTAATGCATGTGTGTAAAGTGTCGTCCATGATTAGCCTGTGCAGTCCACACAGGCTAATCAGGGACGACACTTTTCGCCTTGACTAGATTTTTGCTCAGAAGTGACTTTCTTTAAGCAAAAATATCATAAAAGCGGAAAGGGTCGTCCCTGATTAGCCTGTGCAGACTGCAGATACACGTTACGCACATATATGCATTTAACCCCCTTTTCACAGAGCGCGGCCCATATATATGAATGCACAGACGTTGTGTCAAACTGCTCAATACCAATGCACCCGTCAGATGCCCCTATAGGCTTACACTTTCTATCCAAGGTCAGTTAATCGGCTGGATCTATTACTAAATGCAAATTTATACTTTAAATTAAGATAAAAAACGAATTGATTTTGTCGCCCAGACCCCATTAACTTTAGTATGTCTAGACATTACGTATTCAAGTTTAGAATTGGAACCTTGACTGCTTACGGGAACGCGTCATAGCAAGGTAATCTGTAATATTAAAGAAATTGAAAGAAGAGACGCTTTTGTATAAAAAAAAAGTGGGATTGTTTAAATTGAGGCTTACGATCTTACCAAATAAAAGTTCCTTTTATCAAGATAAACGTATTATGTTCTGTTATGATGTACTTTACTTCCGTCCGATTATCCAATCCATGTTGTTGGATTTAGAAGAACCAGATACACGCTTATGAACTTTCCGCTGTTATGGATTTTTCGTTTAAAACAAGTTTCTTCTTAGCGAAAATCCTGTTTGGGCGGAAAGCGTCGTCCCTGATTAGCCTGTGCGGACTGCACAGGATAATCTAGGATTACACTTTACGCCCATGCATAAAGCCTAATTACCCCAGAACGCGTCTCATTTTAACAGTGAGTGGACAGATCATAGCCGCGGCATATTGCTATCTCTGTTGTAGTGAGGTTGTGTGTACCTGATTGACCTAATGGCTTCTTTTTCGTCATGTTTTTGTAAGAAGAAGACGCATATTTTCAGTCGGTGACTCAATATCATATTATTAGATAACCAATGAAGAAACTCGCAATTACCGGTAGTTGAATGACTTGTAGACAGATAATATGTAGCCATTATCAAATCAGAAATGATTAAAGTAAAGGAGAACACTTCTTTAAATCAAAGAGGTACCGGTAGTTGTTAACCGTAACAGAAATTGACCTATGTGAGGAATGTGGCCCGTTTGTATTTAAACTCACAAAGTACACAGGATTCCTACTTCGTCACTGAGGAGCAAACAGATGGAAAGAACCCACGTGGATCCACCAGCAAAGAAAAAGTAATACATGATTAACCCATTTATGCCTAGGCCTTGGTAAACAGTGTAGACCCAGATGAGACGCCGAATGATGCGGCGTCTCATCAAAGTCTGCGCTTTTTGCTTAAAGAAATGTTTCTGTAAGAAATATTCCGAATATAGAAATAGATATACTAGACATTCCTAATTTTGGAAATAAATTGATCCACTTAAGGCGGATGGGAGAGTCCACTAGGCATAAATGGGTTAAGAGTTCACTGATTTGCTGTAACCAATACATCATCACGTGGCTGCTTATCGTCAGCTGACACTTCATTTGTTTATATTGCCTCTTGATACTTCAACCACTGGCACCGAAATGTTCATTCTTAAAATCTGCTTTGCAAGGAGAAATTATCCGAGAGGTTGATTTATGTTTATACAGGTAATTGAGCGTAGTGCTAAAAGTCTAGAAATAAAAATAGTACCAAAACAAAACAAACGCCTTTTCCTTTTTCTATTTTCATCTTAAGAAGTGACGCCTCATTGGAAGAGCTTTCAGTAGAAACCTCGGAGTAACAAGCACGTTAATCATTCAAAGTAAAGCAAAGTAGAACAAAGTAACATATTTCAAATCATTTGATATTTTACAGACACAAATGCGTCATTATAGTTTGACAAGTTGACGAGACTATAGAAAGTAAATTTATACGAGTATCCCACAATAAATGGAGCAAGATCTCAAATTTGACAAAAGTAATAACGTATACCGGACATCTAAAGACTACAAGAAAACGGTCAGAAAGACCTACATGTATATACAAATGCTAATTGGCTATGGTACCTTAACGTTCTCAACAACATAAAAGGTATAAGCACCTTGGTATTTTCATACTAAACACGACGTGTTCCTTAACGGTTCAGGTATTATCAAGTATCTTACGACACATGTAAGTTACGACTGCATTTTTCGTATTAGCTCACAACGAATACGATCAATATATGTTCCTAAAATAAAAACTGAAAGGATACTTATATAATAACATTCATGTTCTAATCATAGAGCTTGGAGCTTGTATACTTCGTCAAAATCGTGTCATAACTTATGTTTGTCGTAAGATGTTAATAAGACGGTCTACAGGGTAACAGTTCAGTCAACCAACTAACTTTGGCCAAGAAGTGTCACTTCCACCNCAAAAAAAAACGCACTCTTACGATACTACACAACTATTATAAATAAGTATTACATAATCAATAAATAAAGTATTACATAATCAATAAATAATTAGTAAAAAATGCATCCCCGATTAAGTGCGCGTTCCTGCCAACTGAACCCGCATGGAATATGATGAAAACATAAGACGAGAAAAAATAATCAGAAACTGGGTTTTAAAAGCTAGACATTTATATCACTCTCTGCAGCTTCAAACGTCCAGGGTTAGAAGCAGTTCACTTCAAATCAGGCGGATACAGCTTATCTGATAATATGTGCATAACAACTGTGAAATGTACAAAAATGCACTCATTTGATAAACAACGTGTATAAACTGAATAAATAGGCGATTAAAGGATACCAAGGGAAGTGTTCGTGGATATTTGGGAAGTTTGAACGTCTCAAAGATTCATTGAACTCTGTTCTCAAACGCAAGAGCAGTATCTTTATTTAAAGTAATGTTAAACGTGATGTGTAAAATAGCGATCTGAGGTTTTGTTTATGAAACATCTTAAGATTATCTTAAATTGTATTTGTTCAGCAACATTATGTTTTAGAAAAAACTTGTTTTATAATTGTATTCTCTATATACAGTTCTTTAGTAAAGCGGAAAATCTAGATATATCTGACAACTCATTAACAACAGCAACGCACGTATACACATTCAGATTTATAAGAAAAGTAAAGAAATTTGGTTTTAACGGATAATATTCGAACTTAAAATATTAATTAAAACGCTGTAATGGATCCGGAAGTGACTGTCTTCACACACCGATTTACGAACGAATAGAAAGATCGTTCGAAAAATTGAATGAATTTAGATTTGCATCTAGTATCGATATTAATGGATTTATCTTTTTGCGTTCTGAAATAATACACGTAAATACGAGGAAAATGGTTAAAACACATTTTTCATTAACTGAAATTATTTTGGTTCAATAATCATCTAGTGAATCCAACTAACATAACTCATACATCACAAATTCTCGCGTTTTTATTCCCCTACAAATATATACACCAGACATAAAACAAGTTCAACATAAGTATTTTACTTAGTGTTGATTATAGACTCCAACCAAAACTATTCAGTTGCGATTTTCTATTTTTATACGCGGAAATGTGTGTTCTTTAGTTGTTCGCTTGCGAACAACTAATGTTAAGAGCAAGTTTTGCAAGTCGGTCTGCTCTTTACTACGCTGAGAACGATAAACACCGCATCTGCCTGTGCACACTGATGAGCCTGTTTATACTTCACCACTGGTAAACTGCAGACAGACAGTGTGTGTATGTAATCAATAGTGTTTAACAGCTTGTGCGACGACACTGGCCAGTTTGTCATTGAAATCTATAAATATTGGCTGCGTTCAGGGAAAAGAGGGCTTAATGCATGTCAAATTAGTAGTGTCCTGTGCACACTGATTAGCCTGTGCAGTGCGCACCAGCTAATCAAGGACGACACTTGCTGATGTTATGGTGTTTTTCGTTTAAATAGAGTCTCTGGTACTGGGATGACAATTTATGCATATGTATTAAGCCCTGTTTTCCAAAAATGAAGCTTAAATGATCATTTCTATTACTGATTTGAAAAAAAAAAGATAAATGTGATAATAACTTCAAAGTAACCTCGCTGACAAGGAAAATAAAAAAAATCACTTGTAAATCAAATAAACAACCAATGAGTTTTAAATGTTTACCTTGTGGCATTTTTAGTAAACATCTAAAAGGGACCTTTTCACAGTTTGTCATTAAATGCTTAATATTGATAAATGTTAACATTGGATCTTAAAAGCTCCCTTAAAAAAAAATAAAAAAATATATATACTTTACTTTATATTAGCAATTCTCGTAGTATGAACAAAATATAACGACAACAACAGAACTCTCCAAATTATTAAATCGTTGAATTTTATCAATTAACCAAAACGTGAAAAGGTCCTTCAATGTCTTCAGACTTGCAAATTGAATGAGTTCAAAACACTGTCAGATCTAACATCATGTATATCTTACAGGTTTAGTGGTTGCCAGTTAGCCTGGGGCCAGTAGATTTAAGCCCAGGAAACTCAATTTCAAAAGTTGGTTACAGTTGGGCTAAAACGCAGGGCAACTATCTTCTTCAAAGCTTGAAACAACTCAATCCAAATAAACATAGAAAACAAATTGGCTGTGGATATATAAGGCCAAGGAAATGAGTCGATTCCGGCTCACAACAAGACATGATGCATTAAAAGTCTTTCATGCCGGCAAAATTGTTGCTCAATAATTTAAAGAAAATAAATAAAGTATTAGATACACATAACACAACATGTACATGATTCTAGGCTTGTTATTCTTTAGCAATGCAACCAAAATTATAAAGAAGGTTGCCAATGCAGCAACCAATTGCGAAAAAGAGAGAAATATTGTTGTTATTTTGTCTAAGTTATCTCTATAACATAAAGATGAGGATAAACAGTGCACCCACAACTCGACCTGTGCTTTAAGACAATCTCTTTATAACTTTGAATGGGTTGTGTTCATTTCAAACTTGCGATATAAAAAGCTATAACATAATTTTAAAAACTGAGTTGCGTCTAAGATTATGCAATAGCGAACAACTTCGGTGCCTTCAGCGCTTTGATTAAATTAAAGGTTACGTTTAAGTGGACTTACAATACACGCATAAACTGTAAGGACGCCAGCCTCCGCGCAGAGATTTACTGGTTACGAACATGACTCATCATTACAAACCATGCACGTAATGATGTTCGATTCAAACATGTGTTATTTCAGTTACATGGTCACATAGTTTAATTAGTTCGTGTCTACCTTCATTTTTATTTTTGACTAGAAAAGACGTATAAATGTTAAAGGTAGAACATTGCGTTGATTTGTATTATCCCTCGCCCTATGCGAAGGGATATTGTTTTGGCGTTGTCCGTCCGTCCTTCCGTCCGTCCTTCCGTCCGGCACTTTTGTGTCCGGAGCCATAACTTGGAAGTGCTTTGGCGGAATTCATTGAAACTTGGTATGAGTATATATATGAATAAGAGGATGATGCACGCCAAATGGCATTATACACCATCTATTAATAACGGAGTTATGGCCCTTTGTATCTTGAAAAAATGCTTTTTACTATAAGCTTACAGCTGTCCGGAGCCATNCGGATTTCATTGAAACTTGGTATTAGTATATATATGAATAAGAGGATGATGTACGCCAAATGGCATTGTACACCATCTATTAATAACGGAGTTATGGCCCTTTGTATCTTGAAAAAATGCTTTTTACTATAAGCTTACAGCTGTCCGGAGCCATATCTTGCAAGTGCTTTGGTGGATTTCCTTGAAACTTGGTGTGAGTATATATATAGATAAGAGGATGATGCACGCCAAATGGCATTGTACACCATCAGTCAATAACGGAGTTATGGCCCTTTGTATCTTGAAAAAAATGCTTTTTACTATAAGCTTACAGCTGTCCGGAGCCATATCTTGCAAGTGCTTTGGCGGATTTCATTGAAACTTGGTATGAGTATTTATATGGATAAGAGAATGATGCACGCCAAATGGCATGTTAATAATGTAGTTATGGCCCTTTGTATCTTGAAAAAATGCTTTTTACTATAAGCTTACAGCTGTCCGGAGCCATACCTTGGAAGTGCTTTGGCGGATTTTATTGAAACTTGGTATGAGTATATATATGCATAAGAGGATATGCACGCCGAATGGCATTGTACACCATCTGTTAATAACGGAGTTGTGGCTCTTAGTATCTTGAAAAAATGCTTTTTACTATAAGCTGTCAGCTGTCCGATGCCATATCTTGCAATTGCTTTGGCGCATTTCATTGAAACTTGGTATGAGTAAACTTATGTCAGTGTATATATTGATAAGCGAAAACCCATCACAGGTACAAATGAGTTAAACAAAAATACAAAAGGCAAAACCCTTCACTTATACCTTTTCTTTTAGTTCTACACCCATCCACAAAAAAAAATAATTGGCGGGGGATATCAATTCAACGAATTTGCTTGTTATAATTAGAAAAAGTTACACACTGATCATCCTTCCAGATTTAGAAGACCCGTTGAGCATTGGAAAATTGAACGCTTTCTATATGAAATTAGAATTATGCTGTCTCCTTCCGAGTCAAAATGACTTGAACAACAGAGAGTTCAGTTGTTAAGCCATACAAATGCGTTATAACTTCAAAAGGTTCAAGGTATTTAAGTAAAGATTGTTTCAAAAAGATAAACTCGCGATGTTCATACAAACATTTTTTGTTCTCGGTTCATGCCAAAACAGTACTAACAAAAAACAGGAAACAGTATGTAATTTCATTAGAAAGGTATCTTCTCACCACAACTTATTTACCTCGTTCTCGCGACTTATTATGTCGTAACCAGGAGTTAATTATCTCGTTACCACGACTAACTAAGTCCTTACCTTGACCAACTTAGTCTTTCCATGACTAACGAAGTGCTTTCCTCGACCAAATAAGTGGTTACCACGACTACCGAAGTCCTCACCTCGACCAACTAAGTCTTTCCATGACGAACAAAGTGCTTTCCTCGACCAAATTAGTCGTAATCACGACTACCGAAGTCTTCACCTCGACCAACTAAGTCTTTACATGACTAACGAAGTGCTTTCCTAGACCAAATAAGTCGTTACCACAACTAACGAAGTCTTCACCTCGACCAACCAAGTCTTTCCATGACTAACGAAGTGCTTTCCTCGACCAAATAAGTCGTTACCACGACAAACTAAGTCCTTACCTTGAACAACTAAGTCTTTCCATGACTAACGAAGTGCTTTCATCGACCAAATAAGTCGTTACCACGACTACCGAAGTCTTCACCTCGACCAACTAAGTCTTTCCATGACTAACGAAGTGCTTTCCTCGACCAAATAAGTCGTTACCACGACAACCGAAGTCCTTACCTCGACCAACTAAGTCCTAACCTTGACTTTCTAAGTCCTTACCTCGACCAACTAAGTCCTTACCTCGACCAACTAAGCCGAAAGGTGATCACGACATAAAAAACAACATGCACATGCCACATCATTGCCATCGTAGTTGCGCATGTTCTTTACTTGCAAATTTTTAGTCTAGTGTTTAAATTTAATACGTTGTGCTGTTGAATAAGCAGCTATTTAACAAAGTTTGAAGTAACAAAAGATCATACAAGCCGTCCAAACTCGATATGGAGCGGATGTTCGTCTTATACGGAATAAATAACCATCCTGTACCAATATCTCATAGAGAAATTTGCTGAATTTGGTGGAATATCGATTTTAATTCACGAGTAATCATAGAAAATATATTTTTCTATGATCACAAGTGAAAAAAATTGGTTATTCCATCGAATCCAACACATTTTCTTTTAATTTTATGCTTACAAATAGTTCCGGTAAAACAATGAAAATTATCAATAATTTTCACTGTTAAGTTTCACGGTTTGAAACTGTGAATAATCAGTTTAAATTCACTGATATATCTCTATAAACCACCGGATGCATAAACTAAACGGAGTAAAAAAAAAACCATCTTATACCAATAATTCAACAGAATAATCAAAACGTGTTTTAAGCAACATGTACAGTTAAAGATTCAAGTTAAAACAAATAATTATGGCAAAGATTCGTTTTTAACGCTTTCGGCGTTTTGATTTCTCAATGGGCGGTTTACATAGTAGCTATGATACTCTGCTAATAGCTTTAATATATGAGCCTCGCTCTGTGAAAAGGGGGTTCAAAGCATGTGCGTAACGTGTCGTCCCTGATTAGCCTGTGCAGTCCGCACAGGCTAAGCAGGAACGACACTTTTCGCGTTGACTGGATTTTTGCTCAGAAGAGACTTTCTTCAAGCGAAAAATATCATATATAAGCGGAAAGTGTCGTCCCTGAATAGCCTGTGCGAACTGCAGATACTAATCTGGGACGACACTTTACGCACATGGATTAAACTCCCTTTTCACAGAGCGCGACCCATATATATGAATGCATGTAGACGTTGTGTCGAACTGCTCAATACCAATGCGTCCGTCAGATGCGTACAATTTCTATCCAAGGTCAGTTAATCGGTTGGCTCTATTACGAAATGCAAAATTATACTTTAAATTAATATAAAAAACGAATTGATTTTGTCTCCCAGACCCCATTAACTTAAGTATGTCTAGACATAACGTACTAAAGTTTATATTTGGAATCTTGATTGGTTACGGTAACCGTACGTCATAGCAAGGCGATCTGCAATATTAAATAAATTGATTGATGAGACGCTTATATAAAAAAAAGTGGGATTGTTTAAATTGAGGCTTACGATCTTACCAGATAAAAGTTCCTCTTATCAAGATAAACGTATTATGTTCTGTTCTGATGTACTTTACTTCCGTCAGATTATCCTATACGTGTTGTTGATACGGATTTAGATTTTCCAGATACACGCTTATGAACATCACACCGTTGTTTACCTTGCAAATTGTATACTGGTATATTGAATCACTGTGGCTTAAAACGGTGACCAGTTTTGTTGAGAGAAAACCCATTATTAATATATTTTCTACATTAGGTTGGAGATGAACACTAGTCTGATAAATAAAAACACGTTCTTAAATTATATCTCGCCTTCATAATTAAATGTGAGCCCATTATTTAATTTGTATGATGGGAGAATAGTTTTCACAAAAGTTAACGTTAATCTTCATTTGCGACCGTTTTTGTCTTTCGCCGAAAACGTCCCGATCACAGGGGCGGCTCAAGGATTTTCGGTTTGAGGGGTAAGTGGAAAACATTTTAGCATTTTAAATCCCACTAGTAAGTTATGTATAGTGTATTATGAAACGCCGATGACAGTATAACAGGTTTCGATGGTTTTGTCAGAGAAACGTATGCAGCCTACAAAACTAATCAAAATAATTACATCGTGAATCTTTTTGCTTAGCTCCTTGCTTAACCTTTCTTGTGAGTGGCACCACACCATTGCACGTCCTTATTACTTCCTCCACGTCCTGACAGGACGTGACGATCACTCTCTCGAACATGGTGGCAGGTGCGAACCGTGGAGGAAGCAGATAGGGTTTTAATATGCTCAACTGACGTGGTGAGGACCTTTAAGGCACATGGATGCAGTGCGAACCTTGTAGAAACCGAATTTACATAATAAATACCTTGTAGACACACAGTGGCAAATTCCTGGGAGTGGCGCTGTCTATTCGCTCAGTTAGCGTTTACTGCGTCACTGTTTTTAGAATCACCCCTGCATCAGTAAATTGTTCTTGTCGAAATTGCATCAATCACAAATATCGCCCTTGACACTAAAAAATTCGTGGAACTCCGCGTATCCTTTGTTAATTCTCACCCTTTTTATAGTTTCGCATCACGCTTGAAGCGATGAGCGAACAAAAAGACATGTTCTTTCTCAGAGGACACCATACATGAATGATAGGATATGAAATTGTCACCGTTACATTTTAATTTCCCGCGACGGAATCTTTTCATGCGACACACGAACACTAACATGGTACTATTTTAGTGTTGATATGTCGTTTGATCAGTGCGGGAAATTAAAATGGAATTTTTTGTGACACGAAAAATTAAAAACAAGCATTTTTGTATCTACAAACATCTATGTTAAGGCCCAGTCTCACTATCACATTTTGCGATGCCGGTGGAGCCCCGTTGCGTGATCCGGGGTCTACCGTGATGAACTGGGGCTCCACCGGAGACTTCCGGGATGAACCGGGGCTCCACCGGCAAACTATTAAAATGTTTAATACCTCCGGGATGAACCGGGGCTCCACCGGCTTGTTATGTCACCGGGGCTCTGCCGGGACGCCACCGGCTTTCACCGGGGCTCCACCGGGACGCTATCGGCTACGACCGGGACTCGACCGGTCACTACCGGCTACGACCGGGACTCACCGGGGCGTCACCGGGATAAACCGTAGCTCTACCGGGACTCTGCCGGGATGTCAACCGGGGCAGTACCGGGGCAGCACCGAGAATGTATGTTACCGCGCTAAAAAAAATAATAACCATCGATCATCCCGGTAGTCGCCGTTCGACCGGTTCTATCAAACCGGGATGAACCGGGGCTACACCGGCAATAGTGAGACATGGGCTTTACCAAAACACGTCTGGCTTGTGGTCGAATTTAGAAAAAAAAACAAGGGAGTGCACTGTTTTGAACTTTCAAACTAGCATGTGATTAGTAGCCTCCCTTTGCTACTAATTAGCCTTTATCTGTTGCAGCATGCTATCGTTCGAAAGTTGTTTCGCGTTTAACTTTGATAGTTCTTCTTTATTACTCTGAGAAGATGTGCACATTTAAAATAAAACATACGTTAAATAAGTTTCCTTTTTTTCCTTACAGAAAATATCTACTGTTTGGTATCGATTTACATCATGACACAGTTCTTTCTTATAGTCCAAATGTTGGATCCGGCCATTAGCATGTGTACCCGTGCCGGGCCGTGGTATCGGCCCTCTTTATGAATATGATCATCTTTATGAAAATTACCCACGACTCTACCAGACTAAAGCATACATCCTTATATTTTAAGTGAAATTATTTAAAAACACACCCGTTTTATGTGTCAATCTATAGCCTAGTGAAACATGTGTTATAGGGAATAACAACAAAAACTGCTTTAGCATGTGCACCCTCGGTATCGGCCCTCTTGATGAATACATCTTAATATTTTTAGTGAAAATATTTAGAAACACACCTGTTGTTTATGTCAATCTATACTATAGTTAAACATGTCTTCTAGGGCATAATAACAAAAACTGTATTAAAATCGGCAATGTTTTGGCAAAATACTGGCTAGACTAAGCTCCCTGTAGTTATGTTTTTCCTGTACACAGAATCTCATCATATCGGCCCTTCTGATTGGTTGATAAGGTTTGTTACTATGCGCATGTGCTAGTTCTATAAATAGTTTCATAATGGAAAAACGAGCTCTTGCTCATATTGTTCTGTAAATATTGTTACATTTTTTTTCACAAATAAGCGGATAATAAATTATTTTATAAACCTACTAATAAAACATACACAAACTACACAATTATGTCTTAAATAATTTAAAAATCACATCATCACCCAGGATTTCACATGACCTACTTTCCAATCAATACCTGAAATCAAATAAAATGATCGTCTTTATAGTCATGAATATACAGCAAATAAAATAAAAGTTCTAAAAATTGAAAAACACTGACCGTCCTGCACTTCTTGAGGGTTTCTCCGAGTGGACTGGTTAAAGTCATGATACAATGAGGAGGGCCGATACTATGAGAATAAGGGATAAAATCGGCATTGTTTTGACAAAATACTGGCTAGACTTAGCTCCCTGTAGTAATGTGTATCCTGTATACACAGAATCTCATCATATCGACCCTTCTTATTGGTTGCTATGGTTTGTTACTATGCGCATGTGCTTGTTCTATAAACAGCTTCATAATGGAAAAACGAACTCTTTCTCATATTATTCTATAAATATTGTTACATTTTTTTCCCAAATAAGCGGATTATAAACTATTTTATAAACCTACAAATAAACCATAGACAATCTACACAATTATGTCTTAAATAATTTAAAAATCACGTCATCACCCAGGATTTAACATGACCTACTTTCCAACCAAAACCTGACATCATATAAAAATCATCGGCTAAATAGTAGTAAATATACGGTAAACGAAATAAAAGTTCTAAAAACTGAAAAACGTTGACCCTCATGCACTTTTTGAGGGTTTTTCCGAAACGGACAGGTTAAAGTCACGATACAATGAGGAGGGCCGATACTACGAGAATAAGGGATACTTGATATAACAGTTTTTTTTTATCTGATTATGGGGAAAGGGCCTGGCCTTTTTCGAGGGAAAAAAAACCGCGCGAAACGCCTAATTTTGGGGAAAATATGTAAGTCTTAAATAATCAATTTAACATATTTAACTGTCTTTAAACAAATTCAAGGCAACAAATGATTTAATTATGCATTATTTTTCCACGCTGGATCAGGTTAACTTAGATAATTATAAAAGGTTTAAAAAAAAAAAAAAAAAAAAAAAAAAAAAAACCCCCCCCCCCC
>VMBQ01000909.1:200278-215916 GCA_007657795.1 Dreissena rostriformis | reverse complement strand
GGACTATGTATGAATTCTTATATCAGATGAAACAAGAGTGCCAAACTGTCACAAGATACGCCCGTTTCAAAAAAAAAAAAAAAAAAAAAAAAAGGCAAAAAGGAACATTTTCGAAGCAAGAACGGTTCAAATATTACTTCATAAGGACTGTCTATTTTCAAATCTGACAGCATAACCACAAATTTTCAATCTTATCTTTGAATTGAAATCTGTTTGAAGTGTTAGCCCTCGTAATTTGATATTGATTTTCAACGCTCAAGATAAATACGCACTTTATTTGCAGGTGTGTGAGTAAATGTGACCTTGAAGTTGCCGCGCCATAACCTATGTTTACTGACCAGTTACAACGTTTAATACTGAACATATCTTTGATGCTTAGGGGTATGCAAGTAAGTTATATTTTAATTTTTTATTGTTTTTATGTTCTAGACTGCATGTCTGGAAAATGTGCTTTAAACATTACTTTAATCAGTCATCAAATGATTAAATGCATTCTAATTTGCAGATGTGATATCTCTTTTCTACCAAATTTTAACAATTTTTGTTTTTGATATTTTACTTCTTCATCCCACTTCAGACTGGTAAAATGTACCTTTTTGTAAATGCTTTTACTAATTATTCCGTATTCATATTAAAAAAATGGGTAAGATAATAAATTGATTTGGAAGATTGCATTGGTATTTGTTTCTTAAATGACCCTTCAAAAATAAAAAGTATAATAACTGAGGCGTTAAACTGGAATTAAGTGATGATTTCTATTTTTCAATATTAGAAGTATCTTGCTATTCATTAATGGCCTAACCCCACCAGTATTTTTTTGCTTAGAAGTGCTGGTATGGTGTATTTGATTAATTTATATAATTATTTAAAAAAATATATAATGATGACCATTTGACCACACACAATAACACTTAAAGGGACCTTTTCACAGATTTTGGCATTTATTTAAGTTTGTCAGTAAATGCTTTAAATAAATGATAAATGTAAATATTGGAACTAAATAACTGTTTCCTCGCGAATACATGTATCATAACAAAAACGAAAATTTGCCAATCTGAAACCATTTTTTTCAATGTTGTCAATATACCAAAACGTGAATAGTCCCTTTAATGCCGCTGTATTTCAAAATGTTGAACTTTTTCTTCATAGCATCCAGGACATTGATTATCTAAACTTAAAAAAAAAAAATAGACAGACGTGGCACAATGTAACCTGCATCAAACTAATTGTGCCACGTATTTTACTTGTCTGAAAATTTGCAGTGAAGACTGAAAATCGATAATCAACAGTGCAGATTTAACCTGGGCTTATCCATTAAGTGCATTTCAGATCCGTTAACAGACGTCTGCACAGTTCATCTAAGTGCAAATGTTTTAAGATTTTAAGATTGGGTAATTTGTTTACAAACATGCTCTGACTCATGTTTTGTACTCTTGTACCCTGCTGCCAATTTGTTCAGCCAGTTAATTAAGCCCCTTTCACAAAAGTTCACAACACAAACAGCTTTTGGTAGCACTGCCATGTTTCCAAACAGAAAAAAGAAAATTGAGCAACACCTTCAATATTTGAGAAACAAAAACAGTAGTTAATGCTGCTTCTGCTACTGCTAAAACTTCTACCACAGTTATAGGTATCAGTTATGAAGGAATCGTATTAATAATGTTCTTGTCTGAAGTTGTGGTATTTACAGGGCAGAATTGCATGAGTCATGTTTTGTGGACTTAAACCTCTGAACCCAAGGAATAACTGCTGACATGAATAAAATGTAAAAAAGACTATTGGCCAAGCTCTGTGAAAAGGCAGTTTAATGCAAGTGCGTAAAGTGTCATCCCAGATTAGCCTGTGTAGTCTGCACAGGCTAATCAGGGACGACAATTTCCGCTTTTATTGTACAGTAGACTCTGCCAATACGGGACTTTCCGAATACCGGAAATCTCCCGATTCCGAACGGTCGTGTCTGTCCCGTATTTTCCCCTTCTATTTCTTTGTTAAAAAATGTTGAATAAACCGGACTCTCTCAAAACCGGAAGCCTGACGGATATCTCCTTGAATTTCGTCATTTTTATTGTAAAATACATTGAGTACACCGGACGGTCCAAATTCTCAAGATGCCTGAGGTGTGAAAATTACAATACATAGTCAGCACGGCGCGCGCGGTGTCACACATTCCCCTCGCGTAATTATCGATAATCGGATTAAACATACCATAAAGGTGTCAAGACGTTACCGCGCTATTGAAGTCCGATTAAATAATGTAAAACAAACTGTGAATGTTTATAATTGACGTGCTGTAACACCAAAAAGTGATTGACACGATCGTTTTATTAAGCTTATGATAAACAATTTAATTAAAAAATTAATGCATGCCGTTGATACAATAGACTTTAAGTCGGTATGGAATGTTTTCTGCTTTTAATCGAATAAAAACACATTTTTTGAAGAATACTTTAAACATAAACATTACATGAGTACAGTTATCACATGGTACATTTAAATGTATATGGTTTGTTGTATTCTTATATGATTTTGTACACAATGCATACAATGTATAGTTCGGCAATATGCCTACTCTTGGTAAACCCGAACTCTCTGAAAACCGGACGATCAGGCCGGTCCCCAGACCGTCCGGTATAGGCAGAGTCTACTGTATTTGTCGTTTAAAGGAAGACTGTTCTTGATGCAAATCCAGTTTAGGCGGAAAGTGTCGTCCCTGATTAGCCTGTGCAAACTGCATAGGCTTATCTGGGACAACACTTTACGCACATGCATTAAACCCCCTTTTCACAGATCGAGGCTCATATATACTCAATATAAAGTTGCTATGTTGTTGAATTATAAGTCTACATATTTAGTACTAAGTAAGTAATGTACATGCATACTGAACCTGACCACTTTGACAGGAGTAACACTTTATTATACATGATTTATGTGCTGTGCTGCAAAATGTCTCAAATTTAAATTATTAACTAGCTGCCAGTAAAACCGTTATAAATGCTTTATTGCCTTTTCTTCCCCACTTTACTTTTATTTGCACAAGCGGGCTGTTTAAATCTTTCATAGAGGGCTTTATTGATGTGTTTTAATGCGTAACAAATGCATGTGCAGTCTTGATGATGGTAACTGCAGAATGTTTAACATGAAACCATTTAAGATGAGAATTTTACATTGGTTTGCAGTGTGCACTGTGTCACAAACCTGCCTTTTCTCTTTGAAGTCTTGTTTTACAATCCAACAAACTTGTTAGGCATGTAATGAGTTTTTTTTCTGGAAAAATAAACATCCCAATGTTTGGCTGGCAAAAAGGGTGACACGCCATTGGAGTCATGTTGTTTGCTGAAACACTCAGTGTCATCATAGCAGAGAATTTTGAATAAATTCTTATGAAGTAAAAATGCGTATGAATTGGACTCGTATTATTGAATGATCTTTGCATATTTATTAACTTTTATTTATTTATTCTCAGAATTAGGAATGGATTGCCTCTTTCTTTTTGCCTGTAAATCCACCACGTTTCTGTTACAAAACTATACTCACAAATATTAAAAGCACGAAAAATCTATGATACATAAGAGTGTTTTTTTTTATATTTCTTTCCACATATTTTGGAAATGACAAAATTTAATGGGATGCTACTATTATGATATTTGCCCACGTTTCCTAGTACCATTATGTGTTAATTAATATTTTCTTTCTGTTCCACAACTGTTATTAAATAAATCCTATGAGTATATTTAGTTGAGTGCATCTCAAAGGTTAATGTCAAATATGAAGATTATTTTAAAATCATATATTTATGCTCAATAACTTATACCAGTAGATCAGTGTAACAATTACATTCTGATTTATGCCTCTCAAATGTTGAATTGTAAAAGCTCCTGCAGTCAACTTCAAACCTGAATATTATCTGTGTCAAATCTGTGTGTCAAGGCTTCTATCATGGTTACTGTGATTGCTCTTGGTTTGTCAACACTTCAATCACTGTTACTGTGATTGCTC
This sequence comes from Dreissena rostriformis, assembly GCA_007657795.1. Lineage (NCBI taxonomy): Eukaryota > Metazoa > Mollusca > Bivalvia > Myida > Dreissenidae > Dreissena > Dreissena rostriformis. Next base: position 211,920 of record VMBQ01000909.1, on the reverse strand, counting down.
TTGAGTTTTCAACACTTCAATCACTGTTGTTGTGATTGTTCTTGAGTGTTCAACACTTCAATCACTGGTTCTGTGATTGCTTTTGAGTTTTCAACACTTCAATCACTGTTACTGTGATTGCTCTTGAGTTTTCAACACTTAAATCACAGTAACTGTGATTGCTCTTGAGTTTTCAAGACTTCAATCACTGTTAAAGTGATTGCTCTTGAGTTTTCAACACTTCAATCACTGTTACAGTGATTGCTCTTGTTTTTTCAACACTTCAATCATGGTAACTGTGATTGCTCTTGCGTTTTCAACACTTAAATCACAGTAACTGTGATTGCTCTTGAGTTATCAAGACTTCAATCACTGTTACAGTGATTGCTCTTGAGTTTTCAACACTTCAATCACTTTTACAGTGATTGCTCTTAAGTTTTCAACACTACAATCACTGTTACTGTGATTGTTCTTGAGTTTTCCTAGTTGTGCATTTGAATGGATAGGTTTTAAATAATGTGTTAGAAATAATTAACATTGATATGATGCAGTGTCACATGTAAGAACCATGTTCCAAGGGCAAAGGTCTAGGTCAAAATTCATTAGGTCAAATGTTAAAAAACGGTGAGACAGTGTGGCAGTCATCTAGGTCCAAGATCAAATTAACAGTTCAAGGTCTAATGTCAAAAAATAACAATCAAACCCTTGGTCAGGAGCATAACTTTGTCCAGCACTTATGGATTGTAAAATAACTACAGTAGGGACAGGCAGTATATGAGGTGTATCACACTTGTGGACCAGTTTCCTAGGTCGAAGGTCATAATTCATGGTCAAATGCAAACACATTCAGAGCATTAGTTTTAGTCTACAAGTTAGTTAAAATAACTTTGCAAAATTGCAATCAGGGTGTCACCAGGAGAACCAGTTGCTAGGAGAAGGTCCAAATTCAAGGTCACCGTGTAAGGGCAAAATCAAATATTACAATCATTACTTTTACCCAAAAAACACCTTCGTCCATCATTAATGTTTTTTCAGACAATTTTGCAGAAGAAACAAGAGACAGAGTGTAAGAAACAAGCAAAATAAGACAGAGAATCCCACATAAGAATCATAGCCAAAGTGAAGGTCACAGATTCAAGGTTAAGGACAGTTATAGGACATTAACCCTAATATTTTGTCTGTAGCATAACATTGTCCAGCATGAAAAGATTTTTATATGAAATAAATGACCAGCATTGTCTGTCAGATTGTTCTGCACTGAGAGGCACAAGGCCAAAAGTCAAAATCACAATTCAAGGTTCAAGGTCAACACATAGTACAGAGCATACTGAGATGGATTGTTTCTTTTCCACAACCACGCCCCTAGGTCAAAGGTCAGGGTCACCGTTTGAGGTCAAAGGTCAAATATAAGGAAAATAATTTTTGAGACTTTGTCCAATATTTGCCTCAAAAGAGTTTTTATAGACAGGCATATCTTTGTGAAAAATGGACTTTTGTAACTGCTTAAAATTCTATATACTAGGAAATCAGTTAACACAATTCTGATGTGTTTTTAAATAGTACAAAGCAAATTATCATTCTGGTCTGTCATTCATAATTAATAATAGGGTCATTGTATGATTAAACCATAAAATTGACTTCTGTTTCATTTGATTAATTTTGTCAAATTATGCAATGAACACAATTTTATTTTAATTGATGTGAACAGGTGTTCAACTTTGTAGTTTTAACTGTATATAAGTGCATGTGCTTGAATAAATTAAGTAAAAAAAATGTGTCAATGCATGCTGAAATATCTTTTTAAAGCTACTTTGTGCGGACTTCAGAGTCCTTAAAAAATTGTATAATGCCCAGGATTGTAGCACATTTTCTACACTTACTTTTTATAGCTTTTGTCTGAATAATGCTATGTATTCAATGAAAAAACTGTGTCCTTCTTGCGCAACTTTATACATGTAAATTCTGAATATATACTGGCCCAATTCTCATTTAACTTGTACCAGGCACTGGGCAACTGGGCAAGTGTGGCGGCTGATTATAAGCTTTAAAAGTCCATGTTCAGTCTGTTAAACAGGTTTGTTTACAAACAAAAAGCAGGGGCTAAACAAGAAAAAGATGTATTATTCAGTAAAATCATGTAACAATTTCCTAATCATCTCTAAACTGGCCATTCTAATGTAATTCTAGAGTAACTGAACCGGCCTAGGTTGCCTGATATAAAAAAGCGCAAATGCTATGTGGGTTACTTTTATATTTGTTAAGTACGACTTTTATAGTAAATTAAACCAGTTGGTGCTGTTTTCGTTACTCTTAAGTTGTTTGTTTTGCATTAATATTGACAATACAACTTTTCGGGTGAATTTGTTTATCAATTTCAAAACACATTATTCACTTGTTTTATTTTAATAAAATAGTCAACTTAGAATTTCTTGAACATGATTGTTACACCTTGCTACATATTATGACATTTGGGGGTCCAGGGGCTTATTATCACTCCTGTGACAAACTCTTGTTTTATTATTATTTTATATAAACTTTGCATATGTTTTAAAGTTATAAATAGGTTTACTATATAGGAGATTAATTGTCTCTTTAAATGTTAAACAAGTAACTGTATCCAGGTCTCTCTGACCTCCATTATATGAGAGTGTCCCCTTAAAGCCCCATTACTTACTCAAAATCAACGAAAAATTTCGTACAATATTTTGCAAAATAAAGTTAAAAAATTAAAAATCAGTGTTCCCTATTGCGATTGCCAAATTTTCAACGCCAGATGTGGTTTGGTAACATAGATGTTTGTAGATATAAAATGCTTGTTTTGATTTTTTTGTAGCATAATTAATTCCATTTTACGATATCTATTCATAGGACAAAGGAACACTAACATGGTACCATTTTAGTGTTCCTGTGTCGTATGAATAGATATATTTGCAGGAAATTAAAATGGAATATATTGTGTCACAAAAAAAATAAAAACGAGCATTTTGTATCTACAAAAATCTTTGTTGCCAGACACCATCCGGCGTTGAAATTTCGGCAATTGCTTTAAGGAACACTGATTTTTTATTGTTGAACTTTATTTTGAGAAATATTGTACAAAATTTTCGTTGATTTTGAGTAGTAATGGATCTTTAACATGTTATGAGTATTAACTTTATCCAGGTCTGTCACAAAAGTGTTTTATGAGGGTCAGATTTTATGCTTTTCGTGATGCATTTTATAGGTTTATTATGGATGAATTATGCAAGTGAGAAACTCAATATTTCAGTCAGTATCTGCCGGTGATACTACATCTTGCAAGTAGAACAATGTATTTCAGCGAAGCTGTCCAACCCCGGTTTTGACCTTACTCATCGTAAAGAAGGCAGTCTTGAAACTTTTTTACATGACAATGAAAATGGATTGATACTTGTATATTATCAATTGAAAAAAAAATAAGTATGAAATAAAAAAATGTAGTTTTATTTTATTTACTGATAGAACCTTTACTTGTTGGATGCAGATATTAAGCTTTCATTTTGATTGAACCCAAATTTAATTGCAAGGTTTAAAATGTAAATGAACTTTTCAAATGAAATGGTTTAGCATTTATCCCATTCCATTTTATTAGGTTTTAAATTGCTCATGTGAACTGTTCTTTGAAGTTCAGTGGAGACTGTTAACAAAGTGGTAATTTTGTTGTGGCTGCACATGCTTAGTCAGGCGTAATATATGTGCATGACATAAATTTATAAACAAGCCTTGTGTATGTGATTCTTGTAAACTGCAGTTGACAAATTTACTGTAATTTGTGAAAATGTGTATCATCTGTAAAACGCTGTATGATTTGTTGAACTTTGTATGATTTGTATGCCCCCAGATCAAAGGATCTGTCTGTCTGTCTGTCTGTCTGTCTGTCTGTCTGTCTGTCTGTCTGTCTGTCTGTCTGTCTGTCTGTCTGTCTGTCTGTCTGTCTGTCTGTCTGTCTGTCTGTCTGTCTGTCTGTCTGTCTGTCTGTCTGTCTGTCTGTCTGTCTGTCTGTCTGTCTGTCTGTCTGTCTGTCTGTCTGTCTGTCTGTCTGTCTGTCTGTCTGTCTGTCTGTCTGTCTGTCTGTCTGTCTGTCTGTCTGTCTGTCTGTCTGTCTGTCTGTCTGTCTGTCTGTCTGTCTGTCTGTCTGTCTGTCTGTCTGTCTGTCTGTCTGTCTGTCTGTCTGTCTGTCTGTCTGTCTGTCTGTCTGTCTGTCTGTCTGTCTGTCTGTCTGTCTGTCTGTCTGTCTGTCTGTCTGTCTGTCTGTCTGTCTGTCTGTCTGTCTGTCTGTCTGTCTGTCTGTCTGTCTGTCTGTCTGTCTGTCTGTCTGTCTGTCTGTCTGTCTGTCTGTCTGTCTGTCTGTCTGTCTGTCTGTCTGTCTGTCTGTCTGTCTGTCTGTCTGTCTGTCTGTCTGTCTGTCTGTCTGTCTGTCTGTCTGTCTGTCTGTCTGTCTGTCTGTCTGTCTGTCTGTCTGTCTGTCTGTCTGTCTGTCTGTCTGTCTGTCTGTCTGTCTGTCTGTCTGTCTGTCTGTCTGTCTGTCTGTCTGTCTGTCTGTCTGTCTGTCTGTCTGTCTGTCTGTCTGTCTGTCTGTCTGTCTGTCTGTCTGTCTGTCTGTCTGTCTGTCTGTCTGTCTGTCTGTCTGTCTGTCTGTCTGTCTGTCTGTCTGTCTGTCTGTCTGTCTGTCTGTCTGTCTGTCTGTCTGTCTGTCTGTCTGTCTGTCTGTCTGTCTGTCTGTCTGTCTGTCTGTCTGTCTGTCTGTCTGTCTGTCTGTCTGTCTGTCTGTCTGTCTGTCTGTCTGTCTGTCTGTCTGTCTGTCTGTCTGTCTGTCTGTCTGTCTGTCTGTCTGTCTGTCTGTCTGTCTGTCTGTCTGTCTGTCTGTCTGTCTGTCTGTCTGTCTGTCTGTCTGTCTGTCTGTCTGTCTGTCTGTCTGTCTGTCTGTCTGTCTGTCTGTCTGTCTGTCTGTCTGTCTGTCTGTCTGTCTGTCTGTCTGTCTGTCTGTCTGTCTGTCTGTCTGTCTGTCTGTCTGTCTGTCTGTCTGTCTGTCTGTCTGTCTGTCTGTCTGTCTGTCTGTCTGTCTGTCTGTNACACAAGAATAATTAGCTGCACTGTTTATCTTTTTATGTCCCCCAGTCTATACTGGGGGACATATTGTTTTTGCCCTGTCTGTTGGTTTGTTGCTTTGTTGGTTTGCACAAACTTTAACATTTGGCCATAACTTTTGCAATATTGAAGATAGCAACTTGATATTTGGCATGCATGTGTATCTCATGGAGCTGCACATTTTGAGTGGTGAAAGGTCAAGGTCATCCTTCAAGGTGAAAGGTAAAATATATGGGTCAAAATCGCTCAAAAGGGGACAGAGTGATTCACAAACACATCACTTGTTTTTCTTTCTTCAATTGTGTTCTTGTTTTGACTGGAGCTCTTTAGTTCAGATGCGTACATTTATCAAGTTAAAGCATTTATATAATGACAAATTCCAAACATTCCGAAATCTGTGAACAAGTCCCTTTAAAGTTTAAATGCAGATCATATGTCATTCAACTTGAAAACAGTGCTAAAAGGCTTCATGTTGAGTAAAAATAGGTCACACAGGACCCTTGGAGAGAGCAAATCATCTCTCTTTATCTGGTGTAACTTAAAAACAAACACTTAATGGTGACACTAATGTTTGCAGGGCTGAAAACTGAGAAAGAGTAAACATGTTCAAGCATGGACATGTCCTTTTTGTAGCCTGATATGGTTATCAAAAGCTGCTGTGTTTTGTCCTTATGATATTTTTTCAGGGCATTGTTTCATGTGCAATAACTTTTTTGCCTAGCTGTAAATTACTTGTGTTATTGATTAAGTTCGCTGTTCTTAAAAGGCATACTTTTTCGGTGGTCCTTTGGCATCTTAAATTGTTTTGGAAAGCAATATTAATCATTTTTGAAGAATAAATTTACACTCAAACATATATCATTGACCAGTCATTGCAAGTTGGAAAACGAATAGTAATTCTGGTTAGCATGAATAACATGAAATGCAAACATATTCTGCTAATTTTAAATGCAAATTGAAGTGCAATTGTTTCTTGCCGGATAGAAATCGTTAAAACAGTGGATATAAATTAGCATCCTTTGCTATTTTAAGCTCCATGCAAGGGTTATTTTATGTTATTTCCCAAATGACAATAACAATTGGTCAAGGCTAGGTATATAGAAATTGTACATGGAAATTCCTGTTAGGTATAATATAACAAATTATTAATACTCCAGGGATTAATTTTTTATCTTTTCAACATTTGCTTTAACTCTGTTGTTCACAAATAACTGCTACTCCAATTGCTTGGCTTGTGTTTTGTCTGTCAATACTGGTTATTAAAATTAACTTATTGTTTAAGATGTTCATTCATTGTCAGTGGTGTTCATGCACATTTTGTTTCTGTTAATTATGAAGAGATACACAGAAGGGCTTAATGTATTGACAGTCTATCAAAGAAGTTTTTAATCATAAATTTAGCTGAATTGTTTGTTTAAAAGGGGGCATACTCTGTCACCCAGTAGTTAATTTTACTGTAATAATAGTGGTTGTTTCCCCTGATTTTTTGATTATTTTTACAATTGCTCAAAATACAATCATTTTGATCACTGTTTTTTAATAGAGGTCCTTTTTTATCAGAAAATTGTATTAAAAGCTTGAACGTTGCATCCACTTCTATCTTTTTATTGTTATTAGCAGTTCTGAACAATCAGTAGATCTAGTAAATTCTAAAAATTACCACTAATAACTTGATAACTGCTGAATAATAAATCATGATGCAATATCTTCAATGTGAATGTTTCAGTTTGTTTATTGAGTTTAACATATGTAATCACTTGTTGTTTAAATAGTATTAACAAAGTTCATTGCACGCATTAATACAAATCTTCAGTTAAGAACGTATATTTTATTGTCTCAGTGCCAAGACCATATGCCAGGTTTTTAGTTTAAACCCCACTGTAAACTAAAACGGTGCCAAACTAGTACTTATTTTCACCAGCTTTGGTCTATACTAGATCAAATTATAAGTTTGAAATCAGCCCATGCTTTGTTCCTGCTCTGAATCGTTCCAATCAGAAAATGAGTCACATTAAACATTGTATTATTTTTTGTATTTTTGGAACCCAATCAATGTCACTTGCCCTTGGAATGGGTTTCATAACGCACATGTGACGCCTACTGGATTAGTCAAACTGATCGTAATGTAGAATTTATGGTTGTTGTTATATGTGTATGAAAAATAATTGAAAAAAAAATATTAATGCCCGTTAAGTATAATTGTTTGTTGGTTTGTTTGTTGGTTTGTTTGCACAAACTTTAACATTGGCCATAACTTTTGCAATATTGAAGATAGCAACTTGATATTTGGCATGCATGTGTATCTCATGGAGCTGCACAATTTGAGTGGTGAAAGGTCAAGGTCATCCTTCAAGGTCAAAGGTCAAATATATGGGTCAAAATCGCTCAAAAGGGGACATAGTGTTTCACAAACACATCACTTGTTAATTATTGTTATTATAATATTTGGTGTTCTTCAGTGTTTTTAATACTTCGGGTATTAGAATTTAGGCTGCCGGTATGGTTAAAAGTAAAACTGTCAAAGTTTAATTATTTTCAGAAATACTCTAAACGTATTAAGATACCTTGCTTTTAAATTGTATTTTCAAAAAATTATAATAATCGTCTTAAGTTACTATTCAAAAGTCTCAGTCTGCAATCTGATCTGAGTCTCCACTTTTCCTGTCAATATTTACATGTCAGCCCCCCTGGACAGACAGAAGAGAGGACCTTCAGTGTGAATGCAAAAGTAAACTATGGGGAATTTGTTAAAAACTGACTTGAATCAGTATTGTACTGAATCCATACTGTCCTGTCACTCGTAATATTTATTTACAAAAACCACAGCCATTTAATGGGTTAATTTCCATATTTCATGCAGCTGATGGATTACTTATGGTTTATACGCGTATCCTGATTGTATATTTGTCTTCAAAATAAACAATGCCCATTTACTGGTGTCGAAGCACAAGCTAACAGGATTAGAGTGTTAAGCAATTGACAACTTTCTTAACTACCCTATTGTTGCCTTGTTGCCAATTAAAAGACATACTTTTGACATTACTGAAAAAGTGTGAAACATTTGAAGCTCTTCTGTGACCACACTGTCAAAATCTGGTTGTTTTCCCCTAAGCTCCGCCTACAATTCAAAATCAGCCAATCATTGTTATCAAAGGCAACAGCTTTTTTGGCACTCAGCCATAACTCGCCTCAGTGCACAAGTAGTGTAGTTAAACAGACCAGTTTAAGATAGCGTAGTATCTAATGGTTATAGTAAAACTGTGAAAGGTGTATGGACTTGTGCATGTTTAACTTGATCAAGTTTTGGGAACAGTTAGTTTGGTGTGTGATATTTATTAAGATATATTTTATAATATAAACACAGTATAAACTTTCTGAAGAATATTGGTATCTTCAGTATTATTGGATTTTCTGAGAAGAGAGTTTTAATAAGTGAAGAAGTAACTTACTGTTCAGTGACATTTATTTTTAGCTCAAGGTGTTTTGAAATTAAATGTAACTGTTTAACAGTTGTGTCTTTTACTGTCGAAGAAACACTGGATTAGATTGTTCAACGGATTAAATATTGAGATCCGATCTGCTGTATTAAAGTTATTATACAATACATCAAAACATATAGGACATATTGGATTTAAAAATCATAACAGTGATTTCTGTTTATGAATAGTGTTCTATTTTTTATATGGGATTTTTTCACTACGACAATAACAGGACTATCCCTAAAAGTAGATGTGTGATGAAGTAACTGGGTGCAGGACACATTAGTAGTTGTTTTTATCTTACATAAAAGGTATGTATTTTATGGACGTTTTATATAGTCATATTTGTAAATGATTTCATGATCTTTTTTTTCAATAAAGTTTTTACCTTTTAAAGATAACATGTTTGTTAATCATATAGATGTTGAGTGAGTGTATTTTTTATCATTTTAACTGTATTTTTAAACTGTTTTCATGCACACATGAAAACAGTTTAATTTGTTGACGATTTAAAAATAAATGTAATTTAAGATCAAGTTTTGTAGTAAAATCAATTTTAAGTATGCACTTATATAATATATGCAAGTGTCTACCTTAATTTTTTTGTCAAAAGGAATAAACACAACAGGTATAACTGTATATAATGCTTTGTTGAAATTACAGTTTATCGCAAGATTGATGTCTTATTCCAACCTCAAGTAAAACTGTATTTAATTGTGTGTTCCAAAATCTTAAAAACAAATTAAAATACGATGACTGAACAATGTGGGACTTAAGTTCTTATGGAGTTTCTTATGGGCTGGTCCGTCTTGTCAAGAACCCCCAATGTGATGGATGGACTGTTGAATGGTTTCTGATCAGTCATTAGTCCTAATTGGTCCAAATTGCAATTTGTAGCCTCCTTCAATCTACATGTACATTTGTAGCTTCAGTTTGTTTTGCTGACAATGTACAATTTGTTTTCATTGACACATGAATGGCCTTTGTTGATGTTTTGCATGTGCGTGTGGAAGGCCCTGGGGCCGCAGGTTTCTTACATCTTAATTGTAGCTTCTTTAATATGCTATAGCCTGCAGGCTAAGTATTGCACTGTAAGTGACAGTTTGTGGCGACAGAGTGTAGGAGTGGCTTTGACCTGATGTATTGAAGGTCAAAGCAGCTGTATGCAAAAATATTACATGTATGTGCATAAAGCAAAAGTTTCAGTTTCGGGCTATATATTATAAGCTGTAAAAGCTGTCAGATGTATAAAATACTTGTTTTGCATTCCTGATGTGTTAATTATATCACATAGTTGTGGGCTATCTCAGGTACATAATTGATTATGTTAACATCTGGAATATGGTATACAATATTATTATTATTATTATTATTAATTGAGTACACACATTGCTGATATTATATCAAGTGAAGATAAAAATATAAGATTGCTTAGAATTAAAATGACTTTTTTTTGCTTACTAATTCATACCAAGGTTTGATTATAATATTATTTGAGATGTTATTATTTTTGACATGCAAATTGTACTTTGATGTATCTTGACATAAAAATATTTTGTTTAACAAATTCTAAACTTTGGAATGTATTTTATCAAAGAAACCACATGTTTGTAAACTATAATTTACCCTTTACTATACAATTATCAAAATTTAAAATCAAAATATGAGTGAATATCCTATTATATAATAATCATGACAGGAAAAGGGATCTTGGCCCTGAGTAATGTCAGTAAGTGGCAATTATCCATTTTTTACCTAGCATTTGAACATTGCATGTACATGTATCAGTACAGAAAAAGTTCATCAGTTCCATACATGGACCCATCCCCCATCTGAACCCACATGATTATGCTCACACATACACACACACCTCACCTGGCCACTTATCAGCTTTACCATGCACAATTATAGTATCAAATCTACACCATATATCATGAGTAGACCCCAAGACTTATCATATATTTATTTAATAACTGACCACAGGCACACATGTGGCCAGTGCCTAATATAAACTCTCAGCTGGTGGTCAGATAGGATGTGTTGTTCTGTCTTACTAATAAACCAGCCAAGATTAGTCCAGTGTTTATTCTGCAGCCTGTAGATTGTTTGATCTAAGGGTACATGAAGGTTCTTGAGATGATTGGCATGCAGTCCTAATTTCCCCCCTGATAGGTAATCTATGATAAGAATGTTGGCCTGCCAGAGATCTGGTGGCCGAAATCTGGCCAAACAGGATTCACTTGGTGATCTGCAGTGTCACCTGAAGTGGTCTGGTTTTCAGTGTGACACATGAAGTGGCTTTACCCACTTTCATGCATAATTATATTGGTATTTGCCTGGACTGGTTGTTGTGATTTTTTTAGAGGCATTCTGGGAAAACTGGGCTTAATGCATGTTCGTAAAGTGTTGTCCCAGATAAGCCTGTGCAGTTTTCACAGGCTAATCAGAGACAACTGTTTACACTTTCAGGGTAGTTTTCATTTTATGCACTGGTTTAGCCTGCCCCTAGGTCAGCGTGACCCCAAACTACCAAAGCGCATCACATTGGACTTTCAAAGAGAAATCATTAGCTCAACATTTTTTCATACATACGGGCAATTATGATCTGATTATTAAATGTGTCTGATATCATACAGATAAACATGTCATGTCTTCCACATTTGAGGTGTCAACTTGTCCCAGTGTTTATGTAAGGAATATTAAGTGACTGAAACCCTTTAATCTCCAGTGAGATAATACAGGACCACACACAGCTCCTTTAATTAAAATAATATTGACCACTTTTATCTATTGAGATACCGGTCTGTAGTCATGGTCACCATTTCATATTTGCTGTTATTTCAACCTTTCTGTGGACCATTTACAAACAAACTGGGCACTTTGATCTTTTATATTTGCACTTTTATTTGTATGTGGCGTTTAAATATGGAGCCGGAAATCAGAAATAGAATACAATGTGGATCTATTTGAGAATAAATATCAAAATATTGACCGTCAATGTTTGCCCAAACAGTGCATAATTGGGGGCATTATGCATTTGTTGTTCTATTACTGTTATTTATACAGTACAGGGGGTGG
>VMBQ01000909.1:162447-199744 GCA_007657795.1 Dreissena rostriformis | reverse complement strand
TTCAAATTGTATTCATCCGATCTTCACCAAACTTGGTCAGCAGTTGCATCTAGTTGATATATAGGCCAAGTTCGAATATGGGTCATGCCGGGTCAAAAACTAGGTCATAGGGTCAATTAGTGCATTTTCAACGGCGCCACTTTGTCCGGACTCTAATTCAAATTGTATTCATCCGATCTTCACCAAACTTGGTCAGTAGTTGCATCTAGTTGATATCTAGGTCAAGTCCGAATATGGGTCATGCTGGGTCAAAAACTAGGTCAAAGGGTCAATTAGTGCATTTTACTTTGTCCGGACTCTAATTCAAATTGTATAAATCTTATCTTCACCAAACTTGGTCAGTAGTTGCATCTAGTTGATATCTAGGCCAAGTTCGAATATGGGTCATGCCAGGTAAAAAACTAGGTCATAGGGTCAATTAGTCCATTTTCAACAGCGCCACTTTGTCCGGACTCTTATTCAAATTGTATTCATCCGATCTTTACCAAACTTGGTCAGTAGTTGCATCTAGTTGATATCTAGGTCAAGTTCGAATATGGGTCATGTCGGGTCAAGAACTAGGTCATAGGGTCAATTAGTGCATTTTCAACGGCGCCACTTTGTCCGGACTCTAATTCAAATTGTATTCATCCGAAACTTTTAAACAACTTTTTATCCTGCGTCAAAGTGGTATGGGGGTATAAGTCACATTCAGTGACAAAGCTCTAGTTCAAGTTGAATTCACCAAACTTGGTCAGAGGTAGTATATAGATTATATATCAGTCAGGTCTGATTGGAGACATGCAACCGATTAACACATGCAATATTTTTATGCAATATTTTTATCCAGTTTTATTTTGCGATATTTTCATCGGGTTTATTTTTTTCGCGATTTTTGAAATTTTTTTTGCTTATTTCCAAAACAAATACATCAATCATCAGTGTATCATCTCCAATGGCACACGAATCGGGCGTATATTGCTCCGTCATGCGGCGCTCTTGTTTGTTTTCATTTCATATAAAGTAAAAGCCCTTAAAGGTAAATAAGGTCTGTTGATAAATTGTCTTGGTCACATGTTTTTTTACTAAACATAATCTATATATTTAATGTGGTTTCTTCATACTATTCAACAGTTGAAGATATATTGGCAAACACAGAGGCATTAAAATCTGAAGATGTGAAAAACTTGAACATTAATTTATTTCCAATGTGGTGAAACTTTTAAATACACACAACATTCACTTTAAGAGTTAAAATCTTAATGTTGATCTGTATAATGTTAACCCATTGCATGCTGGGAAATTTGTCGTCTGCTAAATTGTCGTCTGCTGAATTTCTAAAATCATCATTTTCTTCACTTTTTTTCAAAGACCACTATCAGAATAGCAAACAGTTTGGATCCTGATGAGACGCCACGTTCTGTGGCGTCTCATCTGGATCCAAACTGTTTGCAAAGGCCTTCAAAATTCGGTTCCAGCACTGAAAGAGTTAATTGTAGCTTCTTTTGAATGTCAACCAGTGCCCTTTCTGGGCTGACTGGTGATGGATGACTTTTATTTGAAACTTCAAGAGTAATGTTTGGCAAACTTTAAAATGTCAGCCAGAACACTTTATATAAATATTGCATGATTATATTACGAGCCTTGATTATAATATCAGCCTTGCTTAAACTGGATTTTCGTCAAGAACAGTCATCCCTTAAACGGAAAATACGATTACAGCGGAAAGTGTCATCCCTTATAAGCCTGTGCAGACTGCCCAGGCTAATCTGGGATGACACTTTACGCACATGCATTAAACCTCCTTTTCACAGAATGACGCTCATTTTCCTTATGTGGGATTTATGTAGGAGGATAATATGGTATGAATATAGATCTATGACATAAACACTCCTTGGCTTATTAGAGGAAAATACATGTCTTACTTTCCATTCAAATGTCTTCTGATAATTGACTGCTTACTCAATAACAATTCTATACCATTTTTACATTAGCACAATGTACTGGTAAGTAGGCGGGAACAATATTAAATGTATAATACTTGAAAAATAAAATGATATCCTCTTTATTGTGGGTTTTTAAAAGAATCTTCTGAAATGACTATGTTGTGGGATTGTCCAACTACGGCCACTGAATTTTTATCTTGGATAGAAACATTAACTTGCATGGTTTCTTTTTATTTATATTGCTGGTCATGATGTAGTTCATGTATTGTATAACCAGTTATGATTTTAACCCTTTGCATGCTGGGAAATTTGTCGTCTGCTAAAATGTTGTCTGCTGAAATTCTAAAATCATCATTTTCTTCACTTTTTTTCAAAGAACACTATCAGAATAGCAAACAGTTTGGATCCTGATGAGACGCCACGTTCTGTGGCGTCTCATCTGGATCCAAACTGTTTGCAAAGGCCTTCAACATTCGGTTCCAGCACTGAAAGAGTTAATTTTTATTCACTTTTTTTCAGACTGAGCCCAACGCAGTGTGAAGAATGTGGTACATAGCAAGATGCATGTTGTTGGTGCCTGTGCTGTTCTGTTGCGTGGGTTCATTCACCCACACTTGGGTGCCAAAAGCTGTGGTCAAACACGAGGGTATGTGTTTTACCTAATTGGCTATTGCTCTTACAGACCATGGTTTTGTAACCAATCCTGTATCAGTTTTTTCCTTTACATAATAATGATAACACAGTTTATTCATTTTTTTGTTAATTATTTAAGATTCAAGTTTAAAAGATTAAGCTACTAACATTTGCAATGATTCATATAGAAAATGTGAAAATAAACCTCATCATCCGATTATATTTTCAAAACCAATTTTATCCCTGATGTTAAGGCTACTTAATAAGCATTATCAAATTAAAATAAACACTTAGATATTACAAAAATGTATATTAATTTTAATGGAAACTAAGTATGGAACACTACTGATTAAACCATTTTCCCCTAATGCCCAACTTGTCCCACAAATATTTCCTTGGACAATGTCAAAAGTTGCCAACTTAAGTATGTTTTAGACTGAAGGTGTCCAAAAGTGTTTTCCAAATTTTGCCAAGTAAACAAACATACAAATTAACACCAATGATCAATTAACTATGGCCCCTGATTTTAGCCATAATTCGACCCGCATCATACGAAAATGGGTCTTACACGATATGCGGAAACTGTAGCTCCTGATCAGCCCTCACATCTGGGCAGTGTGGTGAGGAGCTTCCCTGCCTGCTTATGAGACCATGAAACTTTGCTTGACTTTATAGTGGACAGCATAGCTCCTGACCAGACTGCGCTATTATGCAGGCTGATCTGGATCTTTGCTGGTAGCTAATGACATAAGACCCATTTTTGCATGACGCAAGTAATTGTGTATTTTTATGCCCCCGAAGGTGGGCATATAGTGATGGCACTGTCTGTCTGTCCGTCTGTCTGTCTGTCCGTCTGAAATTCCGTCACACTTAGCGTTTAGGTTTCGAAAAATGTGGAAAAACATTTGCGTTTAGGTGTAGAAAAATGTGGAAAAAGGGGGCATATGTCATCCTATGGTGACAAGCCTTGTTGCTTGGTAAGACAAGAATCTAAATGGTCTGTGCCCCCAGTATCCTTGGTTATCAAACATGGTGTTAATTGCTGCTGCATCCTACTCAGCCTCTGCTGTTTCTATTGAGTTATATTGCCCGTTATCGATAATTGCCTATGCGTTCACCTTATGCAAGAAAGGCATATCTGACTTTAATATCTGTTGTTAATTATCCGGTTTCTGCGTTTATGATGAAAGGTACGTAGGTTAATTGCTTGGCAAGATAATAAGATCATCTTGGTTGTAAATAATACTAAATTATTGATGTATACATGGTGATGATACATGGACATGCGCTCTGTGCAGGTTATACAGTAAGTGTATTGGTTCCGCTTTCCGTCATCACTTATCATACATTGGCCAATTACTTCACATATAAATATATAAATTCACAGCTTTTCTAGAATCCTCACTTAGGATTAATGAATTTTCTGCTTCAATACGCCAAAAAAGCCATAAAAAAGTGTCGCATTATAAATCCATTAATTAAAATAAAAAATGCCTTTTTAACTAGAAACAATAATTTCTTGAAATGGTAATGCACTGTTTTGCGTAACTTTTGTGGTGAACCATTGTGGTTTTATTAATGTCTTTGTTAAGGCAAACAAGATGCATGTACATGAATATCTACTATCAAGACTTACGAAACGTGTCAACCTGTTTACTAAAATGTGTGAAAACTGTATTAAGGATAGGTTTGTGACGCAAAACGCTTTCATTTTTTTGGAGGTCAAACATTCAAATATTAAAAGGATTTTAACAGATTACATATGGAGGTCATGTACACTATTTGCTCTGTATTGTGTTTGGACATTAAACCTGTATCAGCGTTAAATCAGATTCAATACTTTTGTGACCAATCAACACTTCTTTCAATGCCCAATTTTATAATTTAGCATAACTCAATTTTTATCCATGCTTTCTCACAGATCTAGGTGTTTTAATTCCCAGGTGCTCAAACATTTTGCCTTTTTACACTGAAATATGCTGCGTAAAATGAAACTTCATTTTGCCCCCAAAAAAGACGTATTCTGAATTTGAATAATCAAGCAGGTAAAGCTGTTAAAATGCATCAGTAAGTTTAGGACATATAATGCAAGGTATAAGTTAGGCTTGAATAGATGGCGTTAAAAGGCGATAGCATGTTTTTGCTGTGTGAATAAGAAAATAAATGAATTCAGTATGCAAATACGTCAAGCTGTATGTGGTAGACAGGCATAGGTATAATTTATGATTGATGTTTGCGTTTTAGGCCCGTATGTACGTAATATTTTGGCAGAGGTATCCGGTATTCAACATGAAAAAAATATCTTCATAAATCAAGTTCTTCGTTATTGATTGCTAGTTATACTGCTGTGCATCGTACATGAATCATTTTCATTGTTAATATCAATTTAAACGTAATAACATCAGTGTATGATTCTTACGTAGACAGTTTTTGTATCAGATTCAGACTCAGGTTTTAACTTTTAACTGATTTTGTCAGCAAGTTCAATGACATTTCTCCTATTTTACTACGTAGTAAGTAAACATTCGAGACAAAAGAAAACTATTTATCATGGGTAGTTATTTGGTTATACTTGCCATTGTTGTCCCATAATTAAAACTGTACCGGGTTTTCTTTTATGTATCACTTTTCTTAGGGGTCAGTGTTCGAAAAGAAATTGTACTCGTACATCGGAAACTTTTCCTAACCAAAATAAACAAATTAATTCTAGGGATAATTTGTCTTTTGTTGATCACATTCTAAAATTTCCAAACCAAATTTAGCCTATTTTTGATTGAAAATCATCAAATTTCCTACCATAAATTTAATTTTTAATATCTTGTCCAAATGAAAGTGGAGATACTTGTAAATCACAATTACTGCGCTGAATAGAGAAATGATATTTGATTGATTACATTAAACATGACTCCAGAGAAATTTTGAAAAGGGGTTCAAGTTTTGATGTTTAGATCTGAACATAAACCAGTCTTGCTCTATATCCCATGATTTATTCTGTCACCTCTTTTCCGCAGGCGTACAAAAGGACGGTTCAACTGCGGCCCCAGAATTTATACCAGATCAATCCCCTTATTCAGATGGGGCTCACGTTTAAAAGTCCCGATTTCTGTAGGGAGACACATTCTGATTCTTTATGATCTTGCACGTGGCGATTTCTACGATTTCCACACATCGTAGGGTCAGAATGCCTCTAATGTCCCCGAAATTTCATTAAAGCGTCGGTCAGTTTGATATCAGATTACTGGTCATCAAGTTTTGATGGCCGTATAATTTGATTTTACACAAAAATGCCTTTGATACTTGCCTCAAAACCTCTGTCGCCAAGAAAACCCAGTGTACACCTCATAATTGCAAGATGGCTGCCTATCCACTAGATTATGATGTATTTAATTAAGTTTTGGAAGGACTTAAAGTTTCTTTGATCAGATTTTATTTACTATCCCTCACCTTATCAATAGTTTGTTGCTCAGGTGTTGTGTACAGTGGGCTCTTAATAGGAAGTAGTGGAAGATTTGAACGTGATATCATTGAAAAGCGTTTGACACGTATGTGCAAGTCCTTTAGATCAGATCTTATGAAAGAGCCTTACTATACTTTAGGCAAGAGTTCATATGTTAATGTGAGTAACAGTTAACTGGGTCATTAACAAAACAATGTTATGCCTATTTATCAACAAGTTTTGTTGCGTCACATGCATGAGTATAATAAGAAGGAGATATTTACTTGTGATGTAATGTTGTAAAATATGTTGAGGGCATGGAAATGAGCATCATTTAAGGTCATCTTCTATTGTAACTTTTTACATGTTATATAACATAAATGTCTGTCTCAAAATACTTCTTTCTGACGCATTACTGTCTGTTACAGGGTAATTTTTGTTAGTTCTGCTGCTGTATATAGCTGTAAACGGGATTTTGTGCATGTGCGTAAAGTTTCTTCACAGATTAGCCTGTGATAGGTTATTCAGGGATGGCACTTTCTGTTTTTATTGTATTTTTCGTTAAAAGGTGTAGCAAAAATCCAGTTCAGGTGGAAAGTGTCGTCCATTAATAGCCTGTGCGGATGGCACCGGCTAATTAGGGATGACACTTTACGCACATGCATTACACCCCACTTTCCCAGAGCAAGGCTCATTTACTATGTCTCTCTGTTGCCAGTTTGGCTGGTATGGTTCTGACTGGATACACTGAATACAGGGGGGCAGTATTCTGACAGCTACAAATTGCAGTGTGACATAGCTGGAAACCAGGTGGACCGACAAAACTGAGGAAAACTGCCTTAAGGGTGTTTGTTTTTTAGCCACACTGCAAGCCATTATGTGGTCCAGATTGAAGGGTTCAGTTTTACATCTTATTAAACACCTGGCCCGATAATGTGACTTGCTAGATTAAGTTTGTATACATGAAGTGGTAATTTGATTATTGACTGAATTAGCCTGTGTTGATTTTGTTTGCCTATTTTCAGACTAACTTGCAAGTCACTGTAGGCTTTTCAGAGAGAGAGAGAGAGAGAGCAAAAATTGTTCTTCTGTTTCACTCTCGTAAGACAGTTACATGTATACATGTGTGAAATTGTATATGTTGTATGGAAATACAAGACACAAAACAATAGTGTTGAAATCCAATCGGAGGCTCTCCCATTGTTTATTTGTCTCCCTGCAGACACTAAGGCCAGTCTTTTTGGCAGGTAATGTTGATTTTTAATTCCAGTCCTATGGTCTCAAAATCGTTTAAAGTATTTGAATATATTAAATAGATATGGAAGAGGTACATATCGGTTTCTAGTTATTGAGCCTTTAAAACTTCGTACTTCACTGAGTACACACATTAGGGCAATAAATCATGGATATGAGGTGATAAAAATGATAGCAAACAATTTTCTTGCTGCAAATCCTAATATTTTGCTTATTAGCAACCAAGGGCGTAAAAAAGTAAATATATTGCAATCTTTCTGGACCAAGTTTCCACGTTTTAATATCATGTTATTTCTCCCATGTAAGCTTGATGCACATTACAGCAGTGTAATGCCGTTATTATTAACATGTAATGTTCAAAGGCTGTTAAACTTACGTTAGCAACTCCGATGAGTAATTAAGTAATGACTTAATATTTAAAATTAAACCAATTTTAATTTTAGATTCAAATTTTGTGGACATAGCAACTGGGAGAGTGACTATCCTGAAAGGGCAAAACATAAACCAAAGTTTTCTGTCCTTTATAAGTAATGATTAATGTCTATACTCTTTGTGTTAATGACTTCTGACGTATAAATAAATGTTCATTAGTATAAGGTGCGAACATTATTACATGAATGTCATTACATAGCTTACTAAGGCTAATATTATGCTTAGACGCAGCTATTAACCTGTCGTAAGTAAACATGGTATTAATGTACTTTGTTGTCAAGATAATGAAAACATTCAAAGACTTATGATACATTAGTTTTTATGCCCCCGAAGGTGGGCATATAGTGATCGCACCGTCCGTCTGTCTGTCTGCCGAAATTCCGTCACACTTTGCGTTTTGGTTCGAAAAATGTGGAAAAACACTTTGCGTTTAGGTTTCGAAAATGTGGAAAAAGGGGGCATATGTCATCCTATGGTGACAAGCCTTGTTTAGTTTGAATCTACTTATCTTAATTATAGGTTTCACTTGGCCAAAAAACACAGGGTTTTTTAAGACACTATAATCTGTTCCCTTGAAAACTTGGTGTAGTTGGTACAGAAACATCAAGTTTCAACCCTCTCTGAGTGTCTTATTTCTGAATCATGACCCCCCTCCCCTCACAATGGCCCTTTCTTCTATCCAAATCCACCACCCAATTGCACAAGGGCCAGAACATCCCTGTCAGCACTACAACAAACATAGTAGTAGCCTTTTTCTCAGAAATGCATATCTGAAAGGCCGTAGTTCGCACTATGTCTTAAAAAAAAACTGACATGTATTTTGTTTGTATTTCTTGGCCTTAGATAATGGGACAACTTGCGGTGTGAGCATAAAGTGAGTCACGATAAGGTGATAGCAACCTTAAATGCGGGGCAAAATGTGTGCATGCATTGATCATGCCACATTTGGTATGAACATGCCTGCGTAGAACTGATCTTGAAATGAACAATTACAAAGGAGCAATGTTGAAGATAATTATTCTTTTCAAAATACTGTTACTCATTAGTAATAGTTTGAGATTTATACTTGGGAAGACATGTTACCAAAACTATAACAGTTATTGTTTCTAAAATCATGTTTGAATTTTCATCAATTTATTCTTCATTTTTAAGAACACTGTCTTAGTCTTTTGATTATCGAGTTCTTCTAATAATAGGTCACTTTGTTTGATGCTTTTTACTTTTGTTCAATCACAAGTGAAGGTTCTATTGTTTCACACTCATGCTTTGGGCACTATCATGACCAAGACAGATGTAAAGGGAGCAACTCAAAGAAATTCTCCATTACAGATGTGTGACAATTTGAACACTTCCATTAATAGCTTGGAGCCAGTTTCTTCCAAATCTGTTGCTACTCAGAGCTAATACCCTGTATTTCTTATGAAAATGGTGCCTGCAAGCTTTTGGGTGACTCAGCTCATAAAATTAATCTTGATTGATTGGAGGCTTTGCTTTTGACTGGTGCACCGAAATTGCATTTCAGAGACCAGAGACTGGTTGTCTTGCTCATTTAGTTCACTTGCAAGACATGGATCTGAGTGCAAATATATGGGATTAGAAATGAACCACTTTATTTCATTGTATCAATAGAAAAAAATGAGTATTCCCATAAGATAGAGGGATCAATAATCACTTAATTTCATGTTTGCCTATTGTGTTTTTATGATTTAATGATCATTCCTTAATTAATAGAATGTAATGAAATAATCAAACGTTTTTATTGAAAACAAGAAAACATTCCAAAACATTGCTAAATTGCTCAATATTTAAATAATTATTATTTGTTTTGTAATGATCGGGCATGGTTCTTACGAATGATGCCAACATTTGATTAAAGAGTTAGTGAAAACAAATCTTAGAATGTTTGTATGGAATATGTGTTTAGATGTTAATTGCATATATAATGGTTAACAAAACTTCTATATAAATATAAAGGAGACTATTTAAAACTAAATAAAAGCACCTGGGTGCAGGGTGTTGTAATTAATTGCATTTCAGGACCATTCAACATCAACGCAAAATGGTGAAAGTTCACATCGCTAGTTCATATATACATGTAATTAATTATATTGATTTATCAGTTTAAATTTCTGGTGATGTACGTGCAAACATGAAAGACTGGGTTTATCATGAATACTTGCAAAATAACTGGCGATTTTACGAGAATATGACAAGGAAAGCCTGTACATGTCCCGTCATTCCAAGGTTGCTGAGAGCTGCTGTCTTACGCTGCCATTTTGTTCTGCCCTCGTACGACTTATGAACATTTGAAGAGGTTTTCAAACACTGACATTTAGTTTGACAAGACTGAAGTGACTCTATGTAAAGTTCACAAAAAGGACAAGCCCGTAATCTTGTGTGCTTGTTGACAAACATCTTGGTGCATGGAATATGCACCGACTTAAGGTGCCAGTTCTTCGCTTTAGGGGCGTGATTTATTTGCACTTCTATTTATTGTAATGTTATCCTTGGTGCATGTGAAGAATTTTAACGGTAATATCAATTGAATCAATAAAAGCATGCTTATATGGAAAATGTGATACATAATTTTACTCCTTCTGTACTTTTTCCCATGCTGTTACATGTACATGTAATTTTTACTCTCAGGATAAAATCGTTTGCAAATTGGCAGATTTACTTGTAACTTACCTGTTACAAATGCTATATAATAGGGACCGGGCATGACATGTGACATATGTAGTATTTTTATGTAATATTACTATGCAAATATTCAAATGTGGTGTAATAATTTAGCTATTCAAGACGGTTTATAGAGATTGCCTGTGGATATAGTGCATGACAAAACAGGTTAATTACATTATAAGCTGTCTAGGAATTCATTAGTTTTGGTCCGATATATCTTCATTCTCTTATGTTTGCGGTAACAATAATATGTATAATGACATGCAATCCAGCCAAAAAGCTTTCCAAATTTATGGTGTTTTTCAATGTTAAAAAAAAAAACATTTCTTATTTGTGATTGCTTATTTGCATTTTATTCTTCTATTAAATTTATCCGTTGTACATTGGAATTGATGAGTGTGTGCACCTACATACATATGAGCCTCACTCTGTGAAAAGGGGGTTTAATGCATGTGAGTAAAGTGTCATCCCAGATTAGCCTGTCTTGTCCGCACAGGCTAATCAGGGACAACACTTTCCGCCTAAACTGGATTTTTGTCAAGACGAACCTTCCTTCAAATGAAAAGTAAAATAAAAGCGGAAAGTGTCGTCCATGATTGGTCTGTGCAGACTGCACAGGGTAATCTTGGACGACTCTTTACGCACATGCATTTAACCCCCTTTTCACATAGCTACGCTCATATAAAATATATGTTGTGCATGTAGGTAGTTCCAAGCAACTGATGCACCTTTTAATAAGGAGATCATTATCTGACGAAACAATCAATAATCTGTTCACGATGCAATTGCCTTGCGTAAGTCAGGCATTATATGGATGGGCAGTTAGCCTCTTGCGGCACCTCTGCTTGAACATTGTTGTTGTTGTTTGATGGTTGTTAATTCATTAAAATTTCAATGCAAGGCTGTTATGGTATGTGGGTACAAGACTTTATGTCTTCATACTTTCTTTGTTGATTTATCTGGGGAGTGCAAAGGATGGAGAATAAAATAATGGGCAGAGGAATAAATATTTATTTAAACTTGTTTAAAGTACCCTCTGAACCGTTAGAATTTGTTATAATAAGCACAGAAAATATGGATATTACAAATAATGTTTGATAACTATTGGCATGCTATTTTTTTCTGTACCTTTGAGAATTGAAATATTTCAAATATATGAAGTTTATGCAACATTTCTGCCAAGTCACAGTTGACAACGTCTTACAAATGTGAGATATTAAAAAAGGGTATAAATGGAAAGGGGAAGTACGTCATTGTCAGTGAGCAACATACCTGTAGGTACATGTATCCTGGATGCAATTACCAAAAATAAGTAAAATATTCATTTTTCCTCTATATAAATCAGCGTAGTGTGTCAGGATGCGGCGTGAAATGTAGCAATATTACAATGACTGTCGGTAGGGGGGAAGTTGAAGTTTATTACCCCGATTAAATTTTGTGAGGAATCTGCTGAATCATTTCAAATAATAGATTTGTGGATGACAGTGTAGAAATATTTGAGTATTAAGATTCCTCCTTTACTGTTACATGGTTTATATTCAGGGACAGTTATGTTGCAGTTTGGTGACTTTGCCAAAATGTTTCAACTATTAATTCAATTTATTTATATGGTGCTTAACAGTATTAATTTTGAAGATGTATGTCACCATACATTTGGTATTTTAATTATACACACATTTTACAAATAAGTAAAAAAATTATTGAAACTTTTGCCAATATATGAAGCTTAAACATTTAATATGGACTTTTATGATGACATATATCATATAATTAGATATTATTATTATTGTTCATTATGAAATTGTTCATTTCAGCCCCATAAATAGTCACACTATTTATTGAAATACAGTCAAAACGCGTTCAAGCGAATAGTCAAGTCATCTTTCATTCTATTGCGTTTTCTTTAATCACATCAAGTTAAATATATAGGGAAATCAGACAGTACCATCATTTTGTTGTATTGTGGTTTGTTGCATGACGTTTTGGACCGCAATTAAAATGTCAACACTTTGAAATCAACTTGAGGTCCTGTCTTACCTGAACATAAAATTACTTTAACCCTTTGCATGCTGGGAAATTTGTCGTCTGCTAAAATGTCGTCTGCTGAATTTTTTAAATTAGCATTTTCTTCCATTTTCTTTCAAAGAATACTATCAGAATAGCAAACAGTTTGGATCCTGATGAGACGCCACGTTCTGTGGCGTCTCATCCGGATCCAAACTGTTTGCAAAGACCTTCAAAATCCGGTTCCAGCGCTCAAAGGGTTAAAATGCAACAAGTTACTGTGTAAGTGAGTGTATCATGCCACAGGACTAAATATGTGTGGTCTACTTGCTGGTAGATTTTACCATCATATTTTTCTTGAAGTAGTGTGACCCTAATTAAGACATTTTCATGCTGGTATTTAAATGGTCAGGCATCTGGAGAAACCCACAACAATGGGATGTACACTCCTTTGTACAATAACAATTGGTTTGGAGTGCAGAAAAAAAAATAGATAAAATAATTAAGAGGAATGACATGGCCTTTAGAGATTTAAAGTGGTTTATATCCTTTCCACTTAACATGTGTCTGCTAAAGAATGAATGAAGGAAATTTTTATATTATAAATATTTGTTGTCCTTTGTGATATCAATTACAATATGATGTGTCTGCTTTTAAGGAATAGAACTGTGGCAAATTGACACTCCTAAATTCTGGTTACACTCACGCAGTTTTAATTTTATTCAGTATTTTGTAATATGGGAGATGTTTGTTTTTTTTTTTACCATGAATATTTTCATATGATAATGAGTTCTTAGAAATGCATGACCTTTTGAATTGACTGAATGGATTTCCTTCTTTATTTCCGCATGATTGTATTGTTTGGAAATTTGTAATGCAATTCAAAGGAAAGTGTAAAGTATTTACACACAATCCTGTCAAGTATTCAGTACATGAGATACTTGAAATGCTGATCAATTAAATAAATAAATTATTCATAAATCACATCCTGTTTTTTTGGAAATTAACCATTGACTCAATCCTTAATTTCTTAGTTGGGAGTGCTTTTGGGGTTTTATTTCCATTGTATATATGAAATAACCAATTTTAAAGTGAAATCATTTTCCTGCGTATACTCCTGTTTCCTATTATGCATAAAAATTACCTTTATTCATAATATGTTTGATTTAATGCAGCTGGTATTATGGCTACACTTTATAAGTCACAACACTAAGTACATTATAAGTCACTAAAAACCCATGCCTTTTAGACAATTAAGTTAATTATATACCATATTGACCCATTTATTAAAGTTATACACAATAGAACTGTAACCTTCTAATTATTGTTGTTTTTAATTTATATTTAAAGAGATCTCCAAACATGGTATAATATACCTGTAAATTTCATGAGTGTTAAAAGTATATTAAAATAATATCAATGATATTGATGATCAAATTTCAACCGCAATATACTGAAGTCCTGCCAAAACGTTGGTCGTGATTTAAACTTTAGGATTTTTGTGTTCACTGATTGGGAACCGAAGTGAAATACTACCCTAAGCGAATCAACACTGTGCTAAATGATCAGATCAGGTGATTGAATAACTTGTAAAACATGCTCAAAACCGTGTAAAAAATATTGCGAGCGATTGCCAAATCCACTGCGTAAATGAACTTCCTAAGTTGTTTACTTTACGAATTTCGTATGTGTTGCCATATACATGTACATTATGAAATACTTGCATCAGACATCTTCCAAATAAACACGTTGTCTTATCATATACATCTGCAAGCGTGTCTGTTTTCTTATTTAAATGAATAAATTCATTAAAATAAATAAGTGAATGTCATGATTGAGCAGGATTTATGTAATTTTACACAATATTCGTATATTAACATTTTTTTTTTTATAAACAAAATATTTTCCCTTTACAATTGTTCATTTGTCTACAATAAGGACATGTTAATTGAATTGAGTAAACATTATGTAACTTAGTATGCTGATATTATCTTGTGTACAAAAGGAAGATCGGTAATGAAATCATCAATTTTGATAAAAAATATTACCAAAAGGCAAGCTTTGTTGTTAAACATTTTATATTTAATTACTCTCAATAAGCCCCCAAGCCCAGTACACTGGAACATTTTGAATAGGGCTTTCATAGATTCTTGTTTTCATATCGGCTAGCTTGAAACATTTTCTTTTTATCAAGTAAAAATATAAGAATTCAGGCTGGCTTTGTCAAAATGTTCAGTTCAGTTACTGGTTCCCACAGCATTAGCAGTTGATTTTGATCAGACATGCAAAAACGTCTAATTGTGCAGTTGTTTGAAAATTTTGTTATCAAATCATTGGCTGAAGTTATTCTGGTTCTTTGGGTACATTGTGCACAACAACTATTGTTCTTGTGTTTTATATCGGGATGATTTATGTGGCAGCTTTGCATGTTTTGGGGACATCCTGCTGAGTAATAATTGAATCATCTGATCATTTTGGCTTACGGTCCATTTGATAAGCAAATCGGATGTGTGACGGTGTTCACGTATCATCAAATAATCTTATCCGGAATATCATAATGGTCCAAACTGAATTGACGATATAGACGTCATTGTTTGAATTAATATTTGCTAGGTCACACCAGAATAAGTGTAGACAGGTCATCAGTAATTGTTTATAGTTTAATTGCTATTAAATGCTGCGTATAATATTCATAAGATTTATTTCCTGAAATCTAAGTAATGATCATGAGGTTGACTTTAATAATGTGATGACTGTTCATATGGTATTGGAGAACTTAATAAATCACCACCTCCGTTTGATTTTAAAAGTTAATCCAGGATCGATAACAAGTTTGAATATAGTGTGGTTAATAATTAACCATTAATTTTGTAATTACAATTAATGCGAGGTGAATCAATTTATTGTCACCAACAAAGAAGCACACTGTCTGACATATTATGCAAACCTAATTCGGTTTTTGACACTAATCATTTCTTACTGAAAGTTGGCTTTCGTCCAAGGTTACTATTTGATAATCCATGGGGGTGAAAAAAGCTTTGATTTAAATAAATATACGGATTTACCCCGATGATTTTTCGTCGCTGTGATCCAACAGTGGGCTCTTTGGGGGCTTTCAATAGAATATCACGATTAATTAAAGATTCTGAATTATTCATTTATGATTTGAATCATAATTTATCGAATGAAAGGTGGCAAGGTGGAAATGCGGTTCATAGGATTAACATGTTATGGTTTTTTAGGAAGATGTGTACTTTGTATGGTGTACTTTTGCGATTCAAAACCTAAAATTGACTTTGATGTAGTAAAAGTAAATTGCAGGATACTTGAGACCCCAGTTTTCCAAGTTTAATCAGTTGTTTTTTTTCTACTATTTTAATTGTCAATAATTTAATTTTATTTTCTTAAGTTTAAAGAAACCTAAGAAACAATTATCATATAACAAAAAGGAATGTTGAATATCAGCAGAATAAAATGGATAATATTGAAAAGAAATTAAAGTACATTAAACTCTGAATTTATCAGTATGTTATCACATTTGACGTCAGTTCTCGGGCCTACAGAGATAGCTGTGGTGTCCTTGTGTTGAGTAAATCACTGGACATTGACTCTTCTCTGTGACTCCTGCTGTCATAAACGCTTCCTGGGTCAAACATGATCATTATTATTAAACGTCTGGCAGTTGTTTTTACCTTGTGTTGATTAAACCACTGTACATTGACTCTTCTGTGAGACTCCTGCTGTCATAAACGTCATAAACGCTTCCTGGGTCAAATATTATCATTATTATTAAATGTCTGGCAGTTGTTTATATCTCAAAGTGTTTTCATGTGTTTAGTAAATCACTGGACATTGACTCTTTAGTGTGACTCCTGCTGTCATAAACGCTTCCTGGGTCAAACATGATCATTATTATTAAATGTCTGGCAGTTGTTTTTATATCAAAGTGTTTTCATTGGCTTTTTTTCTCTGATCTCTTTTGCTGACTGGTAGGTAGTCTCATCAGTTTTTGGTGGATACTTAATTATAATATGAGAAACCTAATTATGAAGCTATCCTGAACAATTTGCTGATTCAGGTCCTTTTTTGTTGCCCTCAGTTTTTATTGTAAACAGTTGTTAATAAACAGTATGGGACATATGAAACTCTGGTGATGACACCACACACAAAAGACATTAATCATCTTGTCATCTTGGCATAACAAATTGATGTTCATATTATAAGGTTACAGTTATTATGTCAACCAAACTAATATACAGATGGCTGAACATGAACATTTCTGTCTGTTTATCATTTTAGCCATCTCTGGGAAAACCAGGCTTAATGCATGCACGTTAACCCTTTGCATGCTGGGATATTTGTCGTCTGCTAAAATGTCATCTGCTTAATTTCTAAAATTAGCATTTTCTTCGATTTTTTTCAAAGAATACTATCAGAATAGCAAACAGTTTGGATCCTGATGAGACGCCACGTTCTGTGGCGTCTCATCTGGATCCAAACTGTTTGCAAAGGCCTTCAAAATTCGGTTCCAGCACTCAAAGGGTTAGGTATCGTCCAAGATTATCCTGGCTGTTATATTGTATTTGTTTCTAAAACAGCACACTTTTCCGGCATGTTAAATCAAATGTTTGAGAGTTTCATGAAGTCTGAAATAATTTTTCCTCTGTTATAATTGTAAATGAACAAAGACAGTTCAGTTGTGAGAGATAAAATCCAATTAAGAATACACAATTTTCTATAGCAGATATTTTCCCCTAGTGTTGCCGTCAAACGAAAGAGTTAACCACTTTTTTAATAAAATTTGGAATAAAATGTGTGTGTGTTTTTTTTTTAAATAATTAATTTGAGGATATTGATATTTACTTATAAACAATAAAATTTGGTTTTATTCTTTTCATACAAGTATTGATAGCTTGAAATAATTGTTATCTATTTGTTTCTTACATGACAAGTGGGTTTTCTTATACTTTCTGCCGCTAACATTATGAGGCATAATTACACTAATTGTGGTGATAATATTTATTGTCGTTATTAAAATATTAATGATAATGGATGAGGATAGATTACTGAATATGTTACTACGGGTTGAACCAACGCCTAAAATGAGTGTTCATGAATGTGTGCATAAATGAACTGAATCCAATATTCAAACAAATTAGTGAAGTTATATCAATTGTCCATATGTTTAACAAGTATAGTGTTTTTCCCAGGATTGCATAGGGGCATGGCGCAGTAAATTCAAAAGGGGCATTTTAATGCGTGGTTTATGCAAAAAAGGGCAGTTATACGTGTGGTGCCTTTTTTGCTATGAAAATACTGTTAAAAATTATTAATTATCAATTACAACGGCTATGGGTATACTTGTATAGGTTATTATTACTTATCAATTCTAATGTGATTATAATACTTATCATTAAGTTGAAGGATGCATGCTTACTTTCTTGCATTTCTTACACATAATAATCATGTGTGAAACAATGAAGACAAAATGTTGCAGACATTGATATTGCGGACAAGTTAGGTCATAAGGCAATAAAGATGTTATTAATAAGGGCGCGTAGCGTTTTTTGCCTTTGAAAAAGGCAGAGTGACGCTTCGGGAGGGCGGCATGGCGCAGCGCCACGCTGAAATGGTCTGGGAAAAACACTAAAGTACATTGCCAACAAGACTTTAAACAATGTGTATTTTAAGTATTCAACAATATTACCCTAAAAAATGGTTCCTTTACCTGTGAGACAAATGTCTTGAAATTTCTCTACACATTAAATTCTGTTTTGGCAAATGACAATAAAAGTGTGCACCCAAAGTTTTTTCTATTTGAGCCCTGCTCTGTGAAAAGGTGGTTTAACCCTTTGCATGCTGGGAAATTTGTTGTCTGCTAAAATGTTGTCTGCTGAATTTCTAAAATTAGCATTTTCTTCGAATTTGTTTCAAAGAATACTATCAGAATAGCAAACAGTTTGGATCCTGTGGCGTCTCATCTGGATCCAAACTGTTTGCAAAGGCCTTCAAAATCTGGTTCCAGCGCTCAAAGGGTTAATGCATGTGTGTACAATGTGGTAAACTATACTTTCCGCTTTAACAAGATTATCGCTAAGAAGAGACTTCCTTGAAACAAAAAGTACAATAAATGCGGAAAGTGTCGTCCCTGATTAGCCTGTGCAGACTCGGCAGAGGCTAATCTGAGACGACACTTTACGCAAATGCATTTTACCCTCTTTTCACCGAGCGAGGCTCATTTTGGTTCCATGTATTTAAGCTGATCTGTTACACAATTTCTGATTAATATAGATAAAAATATATTTAATTGTATAATATTTGTTTATTTTCAGAAATCAGCAAGAAGATCGTCCGATTCGAGGGCGAGAAAACGGAGCCCGATTACTTCAAACTACTCCTGCAGGAAAATGACCGACTGATAGTTGGCGCTAGGTAATGTCCACGGCTGCTCTTGTCTCTGTGTCATGTAGGATTTGCAAATAAGTACGAATATACAATTTCAACTGGAAAAGTTTTCATTGAGGAATACTCCTGAAACAAATGTTACTGAAAATGTTTTCACGTAAATTGCATTTTGTGAAAGGCAATATTTTGAACACTACAAAAAAAACTTAAGTGCCGCCAATATTTCATAAGTGTACACGTACAACCATCATTTATACTAAACATGGATTAAGATGTTGAATAAATCAAAACAACAAGAAGGGTAAAAATATGCATTGTAATATCATTGACCCTGAGTTCTTTCCCTAGATTGTAATTGACTGCAACAGTTAATTATTATTAACTTTTAAAACAGTCTCAATTACCAGACAATTAAATATGTTAATTTAAAATTGGCTCCAGCATGGGAGCACTATAGTGTAGAATGTGTCAGTCATAATAAATATTCATTTAATCAAGTGATTAAAATGCAACATAAACCATTAATCTTAATTATAAACACATTATTCCTTTTGTGATAAATGATTGTTGTTTTTATTCACTCCATTTTCCCTTGTTTGTTTCAGGAATAAGATGTACAACATCAGTGTCATTGATCTGGAACAAGACGAGTTAAGGGTGAGAGAGTTTCCGCGATTTCAAATTATTTATAATTTGGCAGCAGCCATTATTTATCATTGAACACAAACAAAGCCTTGTGTTGTTCATGATAATAGACAACTGCTTGTAATGCACTTCTTGTTATGAGGCTGCATGAAAGTTTAAAACGTATATGCTTAAGTCATTTCATAATGAGCATAGCAGAGGTATATGAGTCAGAAATAATAAAAGGGTAATAAAGTTTTGGGCTCAACTTTTATATATACTTTATGCGATTCACTATGTATTATTCACAATACTTGTGCAAGTGAAACTCCTGTTACAGTTGCTGAAATGGGCTCCAAATTCCAAAGACAATACCACCTGCTCATCTATATACAAAGACCAGTACAAGGTGGGTGAAAAAATATTGTGATGTGATAACAGCAATTGTAGTTTAAGTGGATGAAAAATACGATGTCAAAACCGGATTTTCTGAGTAATTAGATGACAAATATGAGTTGGTTATGATGCAAAAGCAAACACATATCAAGAGTTGAGATCAGCCAAGCACGATGTGAGAACAGCGATTATTCTATAAATAAGTTCAAAGAATATTAATAATAAAATATGTTGTCAAAACAGTATTTTCGATGAAAAATGAGTGGGTTGCAAAGTCATAATGCAATAACAAACATGTATATCAAATTGAGATCAGCAAACCGTGATGAGAGCACAGTTATGACTCTATAAATAAGTATAAACAATCTCCGTTGTGAAAACAGCAATGTCTGCAGAAGTAGTTGAACAAAATCATTATGGCGGGACCGCATGATCTTATAGACATAATTATGTATTTAAGTATACTTTTGAAATAAAGTGAAGACATTTCTCTTGAGAAAATGAATAAATTGTTAAAGGTTGTTGTCCTTAAAATCGTGGGAAACATCTATTCGGTGATATATTATATAGACATACTGGCAAATTACATAATTGTAAAAATAAAATGCTACGCTGAGAATAAAAGTTCTGAATTTTCAAGATAATTGGGCAATTACTTATTCAAGTTTTATTCCTTAGAATGCACATTATCATTTATATAAAAAATCTTGAATTAAGACAAATTACTTAAGTATATTACTAAATCAATGGTGGCAAACTTACAATTGGTCTTTCTATGTGTGTTTCTTATAATACCGGTAACAAATGTTTGGCTTTAATATTTTTTATTAATAAAATTTGTTATTTAACTAAATAAGTTCTTGTTTGGGGTGACAAGGTAAAGTTTTAAAAGTGCTTTTATTGTGTACCTGACACTTGAGAAACAGTAGTTAAAGTTATCTGTAATCTGGCATTCAGTATATTATGTTGGAAAACAATAGCACACTTATACCTCGAGAAAACTGGGTCATTCTTAAATTATGGGGGTGACTATTATCAAAGATTTATGGGTTAGTGGATGTTATTTCAGTTTAATCTTGTGGAGGTAAATTTTGTTGTACATTTGATATGGGCTTTAATCTAGCCAGACTGGATATAAAATTGGGTAACCTGCTTATTATCAAGCATAGAAAATCAACTTATAAAAACTTGTTCAGACTGTGCTGTCATTTACAATGCCTTGGGTGAAATTTAAGTAAAGAAAATAGATTACCAGTCTGGTTTACTATTAGGACAGCTTGCACTCTGACAAAGTGCCAAGATGTCCCACAGTGACTTGTGACTCATCAAAATTTGTAAAAAACGCTAATTATATTAAGCGACTGGCAATTTGGGTCCAATGCTAAAAGATCTTCACAATTACGGTGATTTTAATTGAGTATCTTACAATAGAAGCTCTTAATTCGTAAAAACTGTCAGTTCATCACCGGAGATGCAACGAGTATTTGGGTACATAAGTTAGTTTAAACCTATTTATTTTAGCTGGATTGCATTGATATTTGAACTTTCTAGTCCGTTTCCTGGGACTAGAACCAGTACTTAGTGTCTTTGGGGAAGANGGGGGGGGGGGGGGGGATCCAAAGAACGTTCCCACTGTGGTGATCGAACCCATTACATGTGTACCTCCCGGTCACTAGGCGGACACCATATCCACTACGCCATGGCAACCTATACCTATACACAAGTTATGCTTCTATATCAGAAACTCACAAATATATCATTTGTTACTATTTCAATAGCATACAGCAGTTAATAAGTAGCACACGCCAATATTATTAAACATAATCCCTTTATTTTAATGGGGTAAACTAAGCCGACCTCTTGTATGCTGTGATTTGAACCCGTAATTGGCCCAGTTGATTTCGACTGCATGAAGCATAATGGTAGCTAAAACAATACTTATCAGCCATCGGGATCTCTTTCAAAACAGGCTATTACGACTGTATTATGGTTGGGACATAGCAATTAGTTGTAATCCATACTGTTATATTTTAAGCCACATCGATGAAACGAATAGCGTTGACAAAGCTGTTGTAACAAAGATCACAGGACACATCAAATGCAGCTTTTATCCTCTTTGGATGATATATCCCTACATCTTTTGTCATCTTGAATGGAGGCATACAATTTGTAGCTTAAAATGGCTCATGTTTATTTGATTTCCATGAGTTTGCAAAACAAGAATCGTTATATTTTGCTAAAAATACACTGAACACAATAGCCATATAATTTGCGGTTTGGGGCAAACTGTTTCGATTACATATAGTGACTGTTTTAATGCGCTTATTATATTAATATGTTTTACCATTTCATATGCATGTATGTAATTTTCCTGTTGAAACTGCATTCACTGAAGTTATATTTGATATTTGCAACTTATTTATCTGCTGTTGGAGATTTGCATTAAGATTAGACCATAGCTGCATCAGCCACATTTCGCAGAGACTTAAATCTGACTTCATTATGAAACCTGATAGAAACATTGATCAGCAGGATTTAGTGTATGTAACCTATCCTAAGCTATAGGAGAATGCCATGGGGTCATGTGACAAGCTGCTAATGAAAAGAAAACACCATTTTCTTGCATTGAACGAAGGGATTGAAGTGACAACTCTGGCGCACCATTGTGTTTCAAGTAACAATAGGCACAGCAATAAGTGGCGGCCATGATTCTTGGTAAATTGAGGAAGAAGGAGTGTTAATTCAATGGAGGCAGAACAAGGAAAGAATTTCTTAGAATGTTTAGGACAGAAATGTCATTTTATCTATGCGACATCATTTTATGCACTTTTCTTTGTCAATCCTTAATTTCATTTCCATAAAGCTTAGAACCAGTACAATCCCAAAGGTTTCCAAAATAGTGTCTTTAGTGTTGTAACATAGCAACACTAATGATGACTTAAAAATTTAAGAGAAACGCACGATGTACATGACCGGAACACTGTATTAGCAAACCTTGCATTTCTTTGGCACAAATGCTCAATTGTGAAGGCAAACTATTGCATTTATTAAAATTATGTAAATAGGGAACTTCATTTTTGTGTCAAAATATTGTTAAGTGACAAGTAATTGTCAGTAAATAGGCAATGCAGCCAAACCTCTACATAAAACATATATATACGGTAATTGATATATATACGGTAATTGATGTGATTAAAATTAAGAATGTAGAGCAGCTGCATAATTCCTGCAAAACATTTATTGTACATGTAACTTAACCCTTTGCATGCTGGGAAATTTGTCGTCTGCTAAAATGTTGTCTGCTAAATTTCTAAAATTAGCATTTTCTTCGATTTTTTTTCAAAGAATACTATCATAATAGCAAACAGTTTGGATCCTGATGAGACCCCACGTTTTGTGGCGTCTCATCTGGATCCAAACTGTTTGCAAAGGCCTTCAAAATCCGGTTCCAGCACTCAAAGGGTTAAATCATGAAACGTCTGCTGAACATGTAACTTAAATTATCAAAAGTTTGCTGAACATGTCACTTAAATCATCAAAAGTTTCTCAGTCTACAATAGCACCACTGTAATATTATATTGGAAGCTTTTGATCCAAAATTTGCTATTAAACTACAAAAGTTAGCTAAGGTTTAACATGTTCACATGTCAGTTTGCGGGTTAGTCTTTCTGCAAAACGACTTTGTTTGAACAGATCAAGCTTACTGTTTAGAGTTTCAACTACTCGGCATGTGTGAAAAATGCGTGCTGTTATTGTGCAAACAGTGATCATGAGCACCTGTGATCAATCCATTGATTTGCAGCGGGCTGCAATTCCCATTTCCTCGGGAGTTTAATGTTAAATTCCTTCCTTGACAGAAGTAATCATTTGTTTAACCAGTTTCAAATACTGAATTCACAACTAATGATGTTTTTCTTGTGCAATGACAACAATGCTGCATTGAAAGACCATGTTTGAAAACTTGTGTCAGGTCAAGACGTTCATAGGGTTTGGCTGTTGACTGACTTTGTTAAAGGGTAATTGGCAAATATGTGAGAAAAGTACATTAAACATATTTTCCTATAGTTGCTAAATGAAATAATTACATTTTGGTGGGATTTGCTATCATTTAATCGACTAAGCTCCTATGCAATTCCTTGGGATAGAATTGTTTGTTTACCTACTTGATTGGTTGTAACAACAAATTAATGGTTATTATGTATATGTTATATTATTTAGGCAGAAAATGTTTGCATGCTGGGAAATTTGTCGTCTGCTAAAATGTCGTCTGCTGAATTTCTAAAATAAGCATTTTTTTATATTTTTTTTAAAGAATACTACCAGAATAGCAAACAGTTTGGATCCTGATGAGACGCCACGTTCTGTGGCGTCTCATCTGGATCCAAACTGTTTGCAAAGGCCTTCAAAATCCTGTTCCAGCGCTCAAAGGGTTAATTCTCTTCTTGCTGTCAAGAGGTTATTATTCATCCCTATTTACATGATTATACATTTTGACTTCTTATGGTGCATTCACGTAATGGAATTTCAGTAACGATCGCATGTATATGACACATAATTTTTTGCCATGTAAAATCCCAAATTGCCTTTAAATGTAAATAAAGCTTCTTGGTAATATCTGTGTGGAACACTGAGGCAAATGTTCTACTGACCTTACCTCTTTTCCATATCATAAATTGATGTGAATTTCTCAGGGGATGCCAGTTTAAGCACATGAATTTATGTCCTGCAATTGCTCTAATTGTATAAGTGAATTGTGTGGTAAACTAAAACTGCCTAAGACAGAAAAGCAACGTCAAGGGAATCCAATAGTTGCTGCCTTTTATGGTATTATTGCATAATTGTTGTTACGTTAGACAAGCTAATGGTTTTAGAACATTTTGCCATTCTCCTTAAGTACTTACAATGCTGCCTTAATAAAAGATACAAACATTTCCACAAATCAAGAGACAGTCAAACTTGCAGATTATGTATGTCTTCTTGAGATACTTTAAAATATAGCATTAATGTCCAAAAAAGTAACACAGTTTGGACAGCAGGAACAACAAATTGATCATTAAAAACTGTTTCAGTTTTCTATTTTGAAGGACAAAGAAGTTCTTGTGAAACGCTTGTCAGAGGCAACTTGAGCAATACAAAGTGTCGGTAGAGAGCTATAAGGCTCTATCGGACCTCTTTGCATACAGGATGATGACACATTCTGGCGTTCAATGGACGAATGCCTTGGATTCTTGTTATAATGAAATTACTCTGTTTTTGTATTTCTGGCATAGCCTTAAGGCAGTCAGTTATAGATTTTGCTTTGTCCTCATTAAAAACACTCAAATCTTCATTGTGTGGTCATTCATTTATGTGATTTTCTGAGAAGAAACTTAAACAAGAGAACATAAATTATTGGTCTATTTTGCCCCTATTAGAATACAGTCTTTGTGAGAAGAATACTATAGAAATTCAAAGTTTTTTTACCTCATACCCTGCAGGCTATGAACAAACAAATAAATGAAAAAATATATGTTTTATGACCCACTGCAACAGTTATCTGGAGAGTTTCTCCTGCAGTGCAATCATTTTAGTTTTTGCTGTTTGGGTTTTTGCTGAGTGTCTGGAGAAAACATTTCCATACAATTTGATAGTGAAATATTGTGTGAAGCATTGTTTGCTGTGTGAAGTATTGTTTGCATTGCTCCCTGGGAAAATACAAAGGGTGCCACTGTATGGAGGATCCGTTTAATAGTCTGCGAATACTGTTTGCTGCCTGTAGGCACTGACTTCCCTGCTCAAGGCCAAGGGGGGCTAATATATCGGTGGTTGATTGGAATTGCTGGAATTCAGGCAGATAATGTATTGACAGCTCCTAAGAATGCCCAAAGAACTCCAGCAGCTAGTTCCTATGGTGTATCTTAAGCCTGGCCCCCCATTATGAGCTGTTGATTGCCTCTCAATCGGTGTTCTTTGGCAATATTGGCTGTAATGTGGAATGATTGGTGCCAGATTGGGGAAGATTGAGTGCCATTTCAAGGTGATGCCCAGTCTGTGTTGTTGCCTGATACATCTCTTATCGGCATCAGCAGTTAATTGGCAATTTATATTGAAGCCTTTGGATGAACTTTGTATTTATATTGGCAATGAAAATTTATTATAACAAGTATTGTCTTTGGTGTTCCTGAATGGTTATTTTCTTGTGTATTTGAAAAATTACAAACTTTGTACACAATTTTATTAATATTATTGTATGGATTGTGTAACTTTTACATAATATCGCCCCATTGGTGCAAAACGGTACCTTGTGACATTTATTTTAATGTCACATGGTACCTTTTTGCACCAATGGTGTGATATGTAAACATTATTTCCCATTTCATTGCACAACTGTGTCAGTCCGCAGGCATGTATGGTTTGACCTAAAAAACTAGATATTCTCTGGTAAATGATTTCACACTCCTGTCATCTAGTAGCCTACTGCTTTAAATCTTTAACCCTTTGAGTGCTGGAACCGGATTTTGAAGGTTTTTGCAAACAGTTTGGATCCAGATGAGACGCCACAAAACGTGGCGTCTCATCAGGATCCAAACTGTTTGCTATTCTGATAGTATTTTTTGGAAAAAAATCGAAGAAAATGCAAATTTTAGAAATTTAGCAGACAACATTTTAGCAGACGACAAATTTCCCAGCATGCAAAGGGTTAATAACAAATGAGCTAAGACAACAGACACCCTTCATCCAATTACTGCATTAGTGTCATGTGCCTGATGCTGCACAATACCGACCCATCCTGACAGCACAGTGAGGGCCGTTGTCTGTTTCACCCCGCCTGATTGGTTTATCAGTTAACGGTACCGGGAGTGTGCCAGTCATGATTTGATATCTCTGGTGCTCTGTTGTTGCTGTCACTGTCTTTCAACACTGAACCCAGGAGTAAAGTGTTCCACAATCAACCCCAGCCAAAGGTTTATGAGGTTCATCTAACTTTATGCACGCAATAATTCATTGAATTTCTCTCTTGTGGTTGCATGCTCTGCTCATCCAAAAACGTTTGCATGTTCAACAAAAATAACATTTTAATGTCTCCTGGGTACTAAAACATCAATATTCTAATCCCTCAGAATATGTTTATTGTCAGACAATTTTAAAACATGCATGCATGCAATGTAGGAGTTGTTAAAACAGGGTTGAGATAAAAACAGAAAAAAATATGTTTAAAAAATGTACAAGCACATGTTTTATAAACACATAATTCCTGTTAAGCAGGGAAAACACAGACAACCTTTACGTTAATGTAAACGCAGCATTTCTGTCATAATGTTTGCATGGGGTGTTACTGCAGTTGTGGTTGTATTGACAATTGAAATGGCATGTTATATCAACACATGCATAGCCTGTGATTAAACCAGACAATTGGGCCTCAAAAATGGTGCCAGTAATCTTTGTGGATGCGGGGATGCTGCAGTTTAAGTTATTAAAACCTTGTTTCCATGTTGAAAACCATTTGGATTCGCTCATGCATAGTATGTTTGTGATGGTACAACTAAAGTCACAGTAACCAGTTTTACTTCATGGTGAAAAATATTATTTTTTTCTTTATGTAATTAACGTTAAGAGTGTAAATGGGTTCATGTGATGTACGAGATACTTTCACATGAGACTGAGTCATATGGCATTCTTTATATGTTTTGTTACTTAACCCTTTGAGCGCTGGAACCGGATTTTGAAGGCCTTTGCAAACAGTTTGGATCCAGATGAGACGCCACAGAACGTGGCGTCTCATCAGGATCCAAACTGTTTGCTATTCTGATAGTATTCTTTGAAAAAAAATGGAAGGAAATGCTAATTTTAGAAATTCAGCAGACAACATTTTAGCAGACAACAAATTTCCCAGCATGCAAAGGGTAAAGTAGATATTAATATGGTGCTGTATTTGACTCTGAGTAATACAGATAGTATACAGATGTTAAACCTATATGCTTTATGTATACATAACATAGCATTGAGCAGATTACACGCTTACACAGAAAGTCCAAAAATAGAGAAGTGTTCTCTTAAGAAAAGTTGAAAGTGAAATAATACAAAAAAATCCACATAGTCAAATTTAAGTTATTAGTAACTACACATTTTATTATATGATAATTATATGTCTTTGTGGGATGGATATTTTCATTTCTTATGTCATTTTTACAGTTTGATACTTTTCATATTTTCAGGACAAATGCCAGAACTTCATCAAAGTCATGGGAAAGATGGACGGGGACAAGTACTATGTGTGCGGTACAAACGCCTTCAGCCCAAAGTGCCGAATATATGAATACAAGCATGCGGACTATCCAGTAAGTTTCTGTCAAACTTTTGACGCTTTTAATTCTTATTTGCTGGAAGTCATTGATGTTTTTATTGCTGGTTAAAACACAACACTGTTCTCATACTGTTTTGAACGGGTATTCATGATTTAAAAAATTGGAATCTGTTTCGAGTATATATTGGAATTAACTCATATGAATATATATATTCAGTAAATTAACCAGTTATGTGTTCTTGAGCACTAACAATGCCTTAAGTTACACTTTGAACTGTTTATGAAGTCAATTTCGTT
The DNA here is from genome assembly GCA_007657795.1 of Dreissena rostriformis. NCBI lineage: Eukaryota > Metazoa > Mollusca > Bivalvia > Myida > Dreissenidae > Dreissena > Dreissena rostriformis. Next base: position 171,372 of record VMBQ01000909.1, on the reverse strand, counting down.
TGATTTACTGAAACAAAGTCTGTTAGCCAGTTGTTTGTAAAATGATTGGCCTCAGATGTTTTTTCTGTGGAAATAACAGTGATTTCATTAACTTCGACATTGCATCCATTTAATTCGTGAGAAAAGTTGTGAATGGTAAGTTAATTGATGAGTATAGTTTTCAACTTTGAGAGCCATTCATTAGTTATTGCAGATTATGCTGGTAGGGTACTTGGTTTCATGGGTTTTGAAGTACCTTCAAGTACTGCCGTTTGCAGTTATGAGTTTTGTTGTGACGTGTTGGATATTAATACAAATTGTTTATGTTGCTAAAAGGTCTTTACTGCACACAGCGTATCATTGTATGATAAAATAACGTAAAATATGCCATTCATAAAACAAGATTATAAAAAATTTCCTAAAATAAATTTAAACCTATGAAATATAAAATGCTTACACTGAATAGTAATCTAAGGGGTGAGTCTAATAATGTGAATTTGGTACATTAATTTTATTAGGTTATCTGATACAATGGTCCAGTTTGGGTCAGTTTGTGTGATATTACATAGACACCATCAACGGCAGCATTTACCTTACAACCAATATTGGTGTAATAGTTCATTTCTCAGTACTTTTACAAATATTAAACAGATATAATAAGAAAAAAAAAGTTTGAAAATGCATAAAAACAATACAATTATTTCATAAGAGATTGGGTGTAAATAAATCCATATAAGAACTAGGCGTAAGGATTATGAACTTAAGTCACTAATCTACGGTCTTGCTGTCTTTCAAATTCTAGTCGAAAGAAGTCGATTTGAACGTTACAGAAGACGTAACGGAAGAGGTATTCAAACAATAACATTGTGTCGTGCTCTTGAGCGTGTCATTTCCTGCATGTGACTGTTCCAACACGTAGCATCTTGTCGCAATTAAACAAAACTAAACCGTGCTGTTGATTTTCTCTGTTTCGACCGCTTGCATCTTATCAACACATATTACATTATTTATACTCTGGTAGATTGAATAAAAAAAATAATCACCTTAATGTACCTGTACAATATAGCCATGTTCAGTATTCCATGTACACTGCTGTAAAGGTAACTAACCACAGGTGACGTTTTTTATATCGGTTCTATATACTCTGGAAAAAATATATTATTAATATAAGATTAATGAAAGTTTGTGAGCAAAAATAATTTTCAATGACATTTTGAGCATTGAGAACGCAATTACTTTTTAAAATAGAATTGTACTGGTCAAGACATTGTTTTAAAAAAAGTACCTTTATATAATGGACATTTATAGTCCGAAGGACAAATGCCTATGATTCTATTTCCAATATTTCCAACATTTCTTTATCTGCCAACCGGCATAAACATTATGTAGAAGAACTTTAAGTAAGTGACATCTTTAAATGTCTTGGTTATCCTCAACGTTGAATTATGCAAGGGATTTCATGTGCCATGATGACTGAACGCACAAAATTAATGAGTTTTCAACATTTTTCATGCATTTTGAATTTTTGTGTGCATGGTTATGAGTGTGTGGAATTGAAAACTATTTTGGGTTTTGCTGCCTGAATTTCCTTACCAAATTCATTCTTGAAGGTGTTTTTGTTTGTAATTTCCATGTTAATTAGGGGCACCGTTAATTTGACAAGGAAACTTGTAGGGAAAGAACAAGATCGATGATTCAATCAATTCTGTAGAAAAACCTCTGTGTAACTCTACCACCAACATCGACATTCGGCGCTCCCGTTATTAATATTAATCACCCTGAAAAAAACTGTGCAGCATCTTCATTGAATTGTGCCTGTGAATGAAAAATCGTAAACTAAGTTATGGGATATGAAAGAAATTGTTCCAAGTCAATTTTCTAGATTACTTGCTGTTTATTGTAGCTAGAGACGGCATGAAAATTGAGTTACCGTGCCAAGAATGTCTTATTTTGGTTTCCACAGCTCTTTTCTATTACTGAAACTGCATGGCTGGAAATTAGCAGTACAAAGCAAACATTGTGAGCATGAAAATTTGAAGTTTTTTTTTTTTTTTTTTTTTTTTTANTCATGGTATTCATTAAAGTAAACAACATTTAGGAACATTGGATGCGAGCTAACTAATGCTTATTTCTGAGTTTTATTATCTTCTTATTTTTGTAGACATACTATTTATAATAGCTCCTAACACTGGACAAATAATTATACATACTAAATATAAAAATAAAGAAAATTGTCATAAATCAAGTATAATGGAAATGTCTTAAATAGGTAAATTTATGTCATAGTAGTCTATTTGGTTAACATAAAAACATGTATATATAATTATAACTTAATTGGAAATGACTTGTCTAATGCCAAAGTTTGTGTTATGCTTTTAGAATGGTGCACAACATTGTTCCTATAAACACATGACTGTTTGTTGTATTGCAGGCCCAGGCCCCAGGGTTTGAGAGCACGAAGGAGTTTGATGGGGTTGGAGCCTCACCGTATGACCCTGAGCACAACAGCACTGCTATATTTACTGGTAAGACTGCACGGCTATATTGACTGGTATAACCCTTTGCATGCTGGGAAATTTGTTGTCTGCTAAAATGTCTTCTGCTGAATTTCTTAAATTAGCATTTTCTTGAATTTTTTTCAAAGAATACTATCAAAATAGCAAACAGATTGGATCCTGATGAGACGCGCCACGTTCTGTGGCGTCTCATCTGGATCCAAACTGATTGCAAAGGCCTTCAAAATTCGGTTCCAGCACTGTAAGAGATAACCCCACATCCATTTTTACTGGTATAGCAGCACTGCTATAATTAGTGGAAGAACAGTAACCACAATCATACAAAGTCGTAGTGTTGGTGAATTACTGTTTGGTCTGTCATTACAGTTTACTGCCTAGGTTTAAACAAACTTTCTTACGGTACTTTATTATAGCCATTTCAACCCCTTTATGTCTGACATAAAAATGTAATAACAAGCCTAAAAACTTGCTTTAATTGGGTGCAGTGGTCAACATTGTTAAATCATCTCTTATAATAATTGCTGCCGATCAAAGTGGTCACAATTAATTCGCACCCATTACAAAATGTCAATATTTCTTCAACAAGTGTACCTGTGCCTTAGGGGGAGTTTAAGAAGAGTGCATTTAAAAATGTGCAGAAATTGAGCCATCAACTTCAAATCAACTTCAAATCATATGCACTGAATTACTTTATATCTCATTATGGCGCACTATTTAAGATTTTATCAGGTTACATAGGCCTTGAATGACCGGCACGCTGTCATCGGCCTGAGGCTGTTCAACACATGATGTCTGATGTCCAAACATATGAATGAATTCTCCCATGACACTCAGTTTGACCGTCTGTCATATGCAGTCACAACATACAATTAGTCTATCGGTCAATTAGTGGCGAAAATGGGCCCTGATGATCGCAGATTTGTTCAGATTACATTAAATTTGTTAGCTTAAGAAGAGGGCTTTTGGTAGGGGTGGTTATTATGTTACACTTCGTCTGACAGTAATGACCATGTAGTGGAACAAGTGGCTAACAGTCATGCCTAGTGTCAAATAAATGACATTTCAGTCACGCCAAGGGATAATCAGTTGTCAGAGACATGTAACACCCTGTGAAATCAGGGATAAAAAATTTAGACACGTCACCTATCATCTTTGTCCTGATAATGTATATTAAGGATAGAAATCTCACCAGTGTTACTTTCAACGCCAATTGTCTTTTTTAAAGACATTTCTTCTTGGTTCTTCGACAGGGCTGTACATATCTTGTTTACCCATTTTAAATCAAGGTTGTGTATTGGACCATTATATTCCAATCAAATAACTTTTTACTTGGTAAAATAAAGTTGACCTTCAATCCACATGTTATGATTGCCGCCATATTTTATCCCATCTGCACTTATATTTTTCAATCGGTTGCTTTATAATATGGGCAGATGGATTTTATGTACCATTGCACATGTTAGTAAAACAGCGTATAATATACTTCACCTTGAAACTAAGCTGTGAGAAAGCCATTGAATGAGAAACCTTACAATATTTGTTTGATATACGTCCACTCCTGTCTCTTGTACAGCACTTGGAGATCTACAAATAGAAGCTGTAGAACTGTATATTGGCATAAAGTAGTAAAAGCGTCCATTTGCAAATACTATCCCCTGACTGCGCAACACTTCTTTTGAATTAAATCCATTAAGACAGTCATAATGATCCTGATTAAGTTCTGTTACATGGTTGTTCTTGCTACTTTAATGTTATCGAAATTCTCTTGCTTACATATATAGCCAAAGAATATAGATTTATTAGTTAGATATGGTCTCTAAGTGAAGCCACAATAACTTCAATCTTTAAAATAATTGAGTTTATCAGTTTTGATTTAAATAAATTACATAATTATTTCAAGGCTTCATGTCGGTTTACATAGTACTCTAGAAAGGATTGTCTTTGTGATATATAAACTATTATTGTTATTTAAGTACCATTGATAGATTAGAAACCCATCCCATTCATCATTGAAAATATTACAATCAGTAAGAATCTATAAGTGAAATCCTCTTGTCTCATTTTATTCATGGATGCACTCCTTTTTAATTATTTTCCTTATGTGACTTATTTACCAAAATTATTATACTAATTTATACAATCATGACATTTAACCACATTTCAAAGTCTATTGCTTTATATGAATCTGACAGCTTGCAACATTTTAAAGGTTGGATAGTATGGTAGTCTTGTTGGACTACTAATCCAGAGGTCCCTAGTTCACAGGTCCCTAGGTCAAGGCACTGGATATTTCAGGAACTGTTTTAGCGTATCCCACCCAACTAAGAGACCTATTGGTTGGAAACCTGGGGAAATTCATGCGTGTATCGTGTTTGGTCGTAAAAGAACAAAGGGGTCCCTGTAAAGAGCTGAGGTATCATACCGGGATATGTAGTATTCTGAATCTGTCTCTTTTGTCTGTTGTCCTTTAGCAAAAATAAAGGACACCATTGGAAATATGTGTGTGCACTTTCATGGCTTATCCTTGACTTCAAGGTCAAAGCAAATAAATAAGCAAGGTTACACATAATTTAGCTCATTTTGTACCACCACATTTCCGCATAGATGTATGAAAGAAACTTTCATCTTGTCACATTATGTTGACCCACCCAGATCTGTTTTCATGAGTTATTGCCCAGCATGTGACACTTGTGCCCTTCCAGACAGATTTTCCTACAAAATGTGATGGTTTGGGAGCTTTCAGCTATGATTACTTGACTATAAAATGTGTCTAGTTTGATATTACGAATGTGATTGAGCCCATACTGTTGTTACTAATACAGACATATTATGGATATAAAACAATTATATGCTCAACTCTTGATATTGCTTATGGTTTATTACAGCTTTATTTGAATATTATTGTATGGAAGGTCAAGACTTAACATTTCCAAAAACTGTTTGAAAGGTTAAAAGTTAAATAAAAGTTTATTTACAGGTTGGTTAACTTCAATTCAGGACCCCTGATTGTTAATTTGCCACATCCTTTGCCTAACAATAAGCATGCTTACGAATTGCCAAAAGTACTTTGCACTATTAACAACACAAATAGGAAATGTATAAGTTATTTTTTGAGTTACACACCAGTCCTTACTCCAAGCCTCCCTTCCCAACCACAATTGTTGTGATTCAACTACACCAGTAAATAATCCTGGCATATTTATACAAGTGCTGGATACTTACTAATACAGCCAGTATGGGACTCGAACCTGCTACCCTTGGCCACTAGTCCGTCACTCTACCAACAGGCATATTGATTAAGTCCATAATAATAGAAGTTTGTAACACTTTCATGTTGTTATGCTTCAAACCGACAGTAAAATTGTTGTCACATGTCATGTTGGAAATTGAAAATACTTTGTCACGGTACCCTTAATGCTTGTCAGTAGACTGTTCAGGTCAGTGAGACCAGGTGTGATGACAATGGACTATTATTGCTCTTATTGTGATTTGTTTGAGGTTGGCACTGATGACAACTATGTTATAAGGTGCAAAACTAAACCACATAGTGGTCCACTTGTTTAATGGCTAAAGGCTACAACCCACAAACTTGTTTTAATAGCAAAACAAACAGACCCACTTATTGTTGAGCTGGTATTTTTTTTAAGTTACTGAAGTAATGAAGGAATGGATGTATTAGAATCAGTTCAGATTCAGAGTTTAATGTTTGTTAAAAAAAGAATGTCAGGTTGACATTACTTGAGTCATTGATGTTGTTGTTTTTCTGTGAATGTATTCATTACATTGTGAAATTGAGCACACTATATAAACTTTGTGTGGACACTTTCATGTTCTCTTTTGTTGCAGACATAAAACAAAAGCTAATTTTATATAAACATATAACAAGGAATGACTTGTGCCTTTGCTCATATGAGCATTGAAGCCTTTTGTTTGTTTTGAATTTAAGCACTGTAATAATTCTTTTATGAGAGTATTAATTTCATACTGTTTTGCTAGTGTAATATTGCACAACTTCTTAGTCATAGTCTTTGCTATTTTTTTTGTCCAGGTTGTAACAATCTGTGGTACTTGAGAATATGAGGATTGAGGTACTTGAGAATATGAGGATATAGTGGTTATTAGCCTCTTGAAACTGTAGAGCTGTAATCCTGTGTTAAGAATGGATCACGCTGGCCTCGCTTCGGTCACACCAACCCACGCGAAAGACGTCGGACCTCTGACAAATCTGATAAAATTTGCTGAGGTCCGATAATATTTCCGAAACTGTCTGACAAAAAAAACAACAATATATAAAACTTTGATTAAAATTAAAAAAACAAAACTATGAAAAAAAATAAAAATACGGACTGGTTTATGTTTATTTGGCTTCAATATATTATTTAACTTTAAATTAAATGTTACCAACCAGTCAAACTGCATGGCTATCTTTGCTGGTGACTCCAAGCGTGATTCTTAGAACCTGTCAAATAGTGCACCTTGCTAAGTTAAAGAAGAATGAGGTCTGGTAAATTTTAAAAGTTATCAGACATCATGTCCGATAAGTTTTATTTGTTTAGTCTTTTGCATGGGTTGGTCACACTCTGTGATCAAAATGGCCCTCTTCAAATTCTGTATCTGCTTTGGCCAGGTGTGGGTTGACACACAGAATTGTTACATGAAGCAAAGACCTGACACCTGTATCCTTTGTCAGTTGTTCTATTTTTGCATCCATTTGATACATGTAACATGACATTGTGAATGTTTTCCAGATCAGATAATGTTATGTTAATTGCCCTTTTGTGTCACACCTTTCATGTCATGTTGCCAGATTGGTCAAATTCAATACTCTTTACCAACTGATGTCCTTATTTGGAAACTTGACCCTCTTCCTTTTCCTCGGAAAAAATCTCTTTACCCCAGTGGAACAATATCTTATCGACTATCTTTTTCGCTTGTTTGATATTAAAATTTCTTTCATGCATCGCAACGAAGAGTGGTAAATTTGTAAGCTTAAAAGTGGGACATTATCAGCATTTGAGGGCAAAAAGCTAGCAATTTTAGTCAGATGATTACAATGTTCTACTGTATCTTAAGGCAACGTTATTATCCCTTACCCCCATGGGTGTACACTTAAGCCTTTGATTTAATTATGCAGTGTGATAGGAACTGTCGTTAGGGAAGATAAATGGGCAAATAAGGTAGCCATTTGTGTACTGATAGATCCTGATCACTTCGCTATCATCACCCCATGGCGAGAATTGATTGAAAATGTACCTATGTTTTGTTTGAACTTGAACTGTGCAGCGATATATTGTAGACTGGTACATGTTTGATAATGGAAACATAAATGCTGTCATCGCCAACAGTTAAAAGTATTTTAAATATAGGTCATTATGACAGAATCTCTAAAATTGGTATTTGAAATTGAGACCATTTTACACATTTAACTTATTTGATTAGTAAGTTATGTTTGATACTAATCAAGTATCAAATCATTCAAAGGGCATTTACCTTCACATCAAATGTCAAGCTCTTGAAGTCGCAGCCTTACTAATGAGAACATGAGCTGCTATTAATTTGAAACAAATAGACCCAATTGTAGTAATTCTACAGCCTACTGCCAGGTGTCAAGATAAGGTGCTGTTTCACCTCCTGGGTTACACACCACTCTACAGGTCAGATTTGAATGAGTTGAGTGTACAGTTTTTCAGATCAATTGGAGTGACTTGCATTTAATCTGTATGCAATACCCACCCGCCAGTGTCTCTCTCAGTGTTGGTCTGTCCCTTATTGTGACAGTTAAAAAGGGCAAGCTCTATATGATGGGCCAGAAAGTTTGGTCCAAATAAAAATAATTGGTGCAACTTTTAACCCATCTCTAGTGCCTTCACAGTGTTGGTCTCTCCCTTATTGTGACAGTTTTAAAGGGCGTGCTCTATATGAGAGGCGAGGGGCGAGAAATTGTGGCCCAAGTTATAGTAATTTGTGGGACTTGCAACCCTAATGGCCATAAAGTTGAGCCATTTCTCAGCAGAATTTTGCTGACATTTTCCCCAGTAATTATGATCAATGACATTCATTTATTTCCTTGAGAAATTCACACCACACAAATTGCTGAGTTTTTCCTTGGTGTGAAAACATGGGGATTACTTGCATGAATTGCTTTAATCCATACGATCCCTGTACAGCTTACATTGAATTCTTTACAGGGATTGTCTTTGATTTGGTGCATGTTCTCAACAATTTAAAAATCAATCAGCTTGTGTAAATCTGTTAATTGTTTCATAGCTTAATTAATTGTTTCATAGCTTAAGACAATTATTTTGAAATTCTCTCATATAATGCTAAGTTCTTTTTGAATAGCAATCTTTTTCAAGGTAGCTATTAGTTTGTTGCTTAGCTGTGCCAGTAGTGTTTCCAACAAATTATGTTTTTTTTTTTTTTTTAATTT